>SJYA01000775.1:1199312-1252129 GCA_006410615.1 Neotragus moschatus
GGGGCCCGGCGCGGGCCCCCCCCCCCCCCCCCCCCCCCCCCCTGCCACGACCGCTGCTGCTGCCGCCTGTTCACTCGCACTTCCCACTTGAAAGGCTGTTCTGGGAGGCAGCGCAATCCAAGAGCATCTTGCATCAGCCACTAGCCTCTGCATGAGGGGGAGGGGCGGGGAGTATGCCCCCGGATTCACTGATGCCAGGAGACCAGTGTGTCTCTGGGGGCTTCTTTCTCAACAGAACATGCTCCATCTTTTCTGCCTGGCCCAGCCCTTGTGTAACCAGAGACCAGACTGCGATGGGCCAGCGCTGCAGCTTGGAACTGCTCCCGGGAGCCCACCTCCACCTGGCTCTGAGTCACCTCCCTGCACAGAAGGGCAGGGAGGGCAGGGCAGGGTGGGGAGGACCCAGGAGCCAAGCCTGGTGTCTGCAACTTGGTCTGATGCAATGAGGTCTTGGAGAGGGCAACTATGTTAGAGGGCAACCGGGTTAGAGTGCGGATGTGCAAACCAGGACGCAGGCACTGCAGGGATGAGGAAGAGGCTTCTCCTGGGGAGCAGTTCTGATCGACCCCTGAAAGGCATAGGGGAAGGGTGATGCTTGGCAGTGCCTGGAGATACTTTTGGTTGTCACAGCTTTGCAGCGGGGGCGGGGAGTTGTTACTGGCATCTAGTGGGTGAGGCTCAGAGATGCTGCTCAGAAGCCTACAATGCATATGGCACCCTCCCCCCATGCCCCACCAACCACAGAGTGATTTGGCCCCAGATGTCCATAGCCAAAACGGAAATGCTGCTGGCTCAGAGAAAGACAGCTATATTACAGCCAGTATTTATGTCTGTCCCTGGCACAGAAGAGGAAAGTGGTGGTGCCCACGCAGCTTAGTCTCCATCTCAGGCCTACCTGGCTGACAGCGATCCATTCATTCCCCCTTCCCCCTGTCTCTCTCTGGGGCCTTTACACCTATAGGGCCCCTTTGTGATGCCAGTTGCAGGCAGACCCTAGGGAGCACAGGTGTTTGGACCAGGGCACATGTCACCCTATTCTAGGGATTCTCTGATGTGGTGGGCTTACGTGGGTTGTTCTCAGGGATGGTCTGTATACCGGTCAGGAGTTGAAATCTTATGTCTCCAGGAGCTGGAGCTGGAAGAGAAAGGAGCTGACTGGGTGGGTGGAGGTGATGGTTACATGCCCAGGTAGCTGCTGGGCTCACCAGCCAATTCAGTCCCTGGGGACAGAGACTGACATTGCTAGATCCTTGGGTGGATTTTGTTTCTTTTTCAATTTTTAATTTTAAGAAAAGCAATTAGAAATTTTATTATTTTTTAACGTGAAGTTTACTGATTTTTTAAAATCACAAATAAGGCTTTTAATTATTTAGCTTCTTACAGTACTCACATAACAGAAACTGACAAATCCATGTGGTTGTTTAGTCGCTCATGTCTGATTCTTTGTGACCCCATGGACTGTAGTCACCGGGCCCAGGAGAAAGGAGCAGTGACCCCACAAGAGCCTGACCCAGGAGTCTCCGGTGGAGGCATGGGTCGCTGGTGGCCTGCTGCAGGGTCAGGGCACTGAGTGCAACAGTGTGTGCACTGGACCATTTGAGGGAGGTCGCCATTATCTTCATTATCTCCACCATAGTTTGGTCTCAGTCAAACAACAGGGAGGGAACACAGCCCCATCCATCAACAGAAAATTGGATTAAAGATCTACTGAGAATGTCCGCGCCCATCAGAACAAGACCCAGTTTCTCCCACAGTCAGTCTCTCCCATCAGGAAGCTTCCATAAGCCTCTTATCCTTATCCATCAGAGGGCATACAGAATGAAAACCACAGTCACAGAAAACTAATCAAACTGATCACACGGACCACAGCCTTGTCTAGATCAATGAAACTACAAGCCATGCTTTGTAGGGCCACCTAAGACAGAGGGGTCATGGTGGAGAGTTCTGACAAAATGTGGTCCACTGGAGAAGGGGATGGCAAACCACTTCAGTGTTCTTGCCTTGAGAACCCCATGAACAGTATGAAAAGGCAAAAAGATAGGACTGAAAGATGAACTCCCCAAGTCGGTAGGTGCCCAATATGCTACTGGAAATCAGTGGAGAAATAACTCCAGAAAGAATGAAGAGGTGGAATCAAAGCAAAAACAACACCCAGTTGTGGATGTGACTGGTGATGGAAGTAAAGTCCAATGCTGTAATATTGCATAGGAACCTGGAATGTTAGGTCCATGAATCAAGGTAAATTGGAAGTGGTCAAACAGGAGATGGCAAGAGTGAACCTCAACATTCTAGAAATCAGTGAACTGAAATGGACTGGAATGGGTGAATTTAACTCGGATGACCATTGCATCTACTACTGTGGGCAAGAATCCCTTAGAAGAAATGGAGTAGCCTTCATAGACAACAAAAAGTCCAAAATGCAGTACTTGGGTGCAATCTCAAAAATGACAGAATGATCTCTGTTCATTTCCAAACCATTCAATATCACAGTAATCCAAGTCTATCCCCCAAACAGTAATGCTGAAGAAGCTGAAGTTGAATGGTTCTATGAAGACCTCCAAGACCTTCTAGAACTAACACCCAAAAATGGTGCTTTTGGGTGTTGGATAGATGGATGTCCTTTTCATTATAGGGGACTGGAATGCAAAAGTAGGAAGTCAAAAAATACATGGAGTAACAGGNCTGAACTATGTCCTTAAGGATATTTTAACCAAGTGAGAGACATGGACCCCTGAAATACTACCAAAATCTTCTCTTGTTTCTGTCACATGACACTTGGCTTCCCTCCTGTTCCCCACACTCCTCTGGCTCTTGTGGGAGTTCATGATCTTCTGCCTGTAGGCCAGGGGTTGCTCCAGTGCCCAGACTCCTCTCCTCATGCCTCAGGACATCCCAGGATGACTTCATCCTCCCTTATCACTTCAAACATCAGTTCTATGTTGATGATTCCCAGATGATTCTCCTCTGAGTCCTAAAGCTGTATGCCCAAACACCCAACCAAGGATCTCAACTGGTTGCCCACTGGCACCTCCAACTCAATCCATCTGAATACATGCTAAGTCACTTCATTAGTGTCCAACTCTTTGCGACCCCATGGACTGTACCTAGCCTGCCAGGCTCTGTGTCCATGGGATTCTCCAGGCAAGAATACTAGAGTGGGTTGCCGTGCCTCCTCCAGGGGATCTTCCCGCCTCAGGGATTGAACCTGAGTCACTTATATCTCCCATGATAGCAGGAGAGTTCTTGACAGCTAGTGCCCCCTGGAAGCCCACATGCAAGTATACTGGGTCAGAAATTATATTCATTTGTAATTTTGGCAAGTATTGACAACTTACTGTTCTACTAGTAACACATTAAAGGGCCTCTTTCTCCATAACCATGCCAAGGGCATATTGTCAAACATTTGAATTTTTGCCTATCTATAGGTGAAAAATAATACTGAAATATAGTTTCAATTTTCTTGTGTGTGAAGTTGAGCATCTTTTCATATGTCTAAGAGCCATTTATCTTTCATGTTAACCATCCTATTTTGTTCTTTTATTTTTGTTCTTTCTCATATTGATTTGAAAGGATTTTGTATATATTAAGAAAATTAGTCCTTTTGTCTATGATATGAGCTGCAAACATTTCCCTCAGTTTGCCATTTGTCTCAGTTTATGGTATTTTTTGCTCTGCACAAATTATAGATTTTTATATTGATAGAATTGCCTTTTTTATGCTTTGGGAAATTTTGTGCTATTCTATTTTCTCTGCTGTGACATATAAATTTATGATTTTACTATTTTATATTTATTTAAACACAATTGATTCATATAGATTTATTTTAGTGTGAGGAATAGAGATACCAGTTTGTTTTTTTTTTTCAGGCAGCTACAGAATTGTCTCAATACCACTTACCATATAATCCATCTTTCCCCTACTAATAGGCAATGCCACCTTTATTACATGCTAACATTTTAAATGTCTTGCGCCTATTTCTGGACTCTTTGTTCTCTTGATCAAATTGCCTATGCTTGTGCTAGAGTCCTCTAGATTTTACTATTTTAGCTCTTATTGGTTTAATATCCAATAGAGCTATTCCTCTTTGATTAACTTTCTTTTTCAGAATGCTGTTATTTTTTAATGCAAAAATTTCCATATGAATGTTACATTCAGATTATGTAGTCTGTTGGTATTTTTATTAGATTGTGTTAAATTTATAGATTAACTAATGGAGAGCTGACATCTTTATGGTAGTCTTTCTACCCAAAAATAGAGTATGCCTTTCCATTTATTCTTCTCTTTTGTGTGTTCTTTGAAGTAATTTCAGTTTGGGGCACCTAGATCTAGCACACTGTTAAGGTTACTCTAGGTTACATTACTTTTTCCTTGCTATTATAAATGATATTTTTATTCCCATACACTTTCTAATTGGCTATTGTTCATTGACTTTTTTGTGTATAATTTGTACCCACTTTGCTAAAATGTCTTACTTGTATTAGTTTTTCAGTTGGTATCCTCTGATTTTCCAGTTAGGCTATTAAATCATAAATTAATAATGGTAATTTCACCTCTTCCCTAGTTTTTATATCTCATTCCTTTCTCTTCTGAAATTAAGTAGGCTAGTATTTCCAAGGCAGTGTTAAATAAAAATAGCCATAGGGGCTATCCTCATGGAATACCTAACTTTAATGGGAATAATTTAGGTTTCCTCATTAAGTGTGATTCTAGTTTTCAGACCGAGATGGAACAAGTCAGATGTTTCAAAAACTTTGCCTGTGATTCTCTACCTTGGGGATTGATATTTCATTGAAATTCAGCCTGTGTATGAAACTTTCTTTTGCAGATGGTTTTTCCTCCCTTGGAGAAAGAAAAAAAAAGTATACAGATATCAAGTAGAGTATATGTTGACTTAAAATGCACTATGAGGGGCTTCCCTGGTGGCTCAGTGATAAAGAATTTGCCTGACAGTGCAGGAGACACAGGTTCAGGTTCCATCCCTAACGTGGGAAGATCCGACATGCCACAGAGCAACTAAGACCATGCCACAACTATCGAGCCTGTGCTCTAGAGCCCAGGAGCCAAACTACTGGGCCCTTGGCCACAACGACTGAAGCCCACATGCTGGAGAGCCCATGCTCCACAAGAAAAGCTGCCACAATGAGAAGCTGCACACGCAACTAGAGAGTAGCCCCTATTCGCTGCAACTAGAGAAAAACCAGTGTAGCAGCAAAGACCCAGTGCAGCCAAAAGTAAATAAACAAAAATTAATTTTTAAAAAAATGCATTATGAGTCCAAAGTCATCTTTGTACCGGTCAAAGCTTTATTAAACCTGACAGGAAGTATATTTGAGCCAAGAGCAGTGCAATCCTGTGTCCTCTGAGTGTCCAGAAAGTAGCAGTCTCAGGTGAAAGAAAAACTGGTCCTGCTCTAACACAGGGGAATATTATCAGACACTGGGTCCAAGACTGACCGCCTGGCAGGAGACACTAGCACCCAAGCCCTAAGATCAGTACCAACAGCTAATATTTTATAAGCATTTGCTCTATATGACCTACTTGTTTAGGCAGAGTGATTTATTCCTCAGAACCATCCTATGAAGTGGATACTATTATTCCCAATATGGTGAAACTGAGGCAAAGACATATAACTTCTCAAGGTCACAAGCTGATAGGTGAGATAACTAAGGTTTAAAACCAGGCAGAGCCTGGGAATTCCCTGGTGGTCCAATGGTTAAGGCTCTGAGCTTCCACTGTGGGGGCGAGGCGGGGCACAGGTTTGATCTCTGGTCAGGGAACTAAGATCCCATATGCCAAACAGCCAAAAAAATAAAATCAAACAAAATTGGACAGAGCCTCTATAATGTTTAAAAAAATTATTTTTAAATCTTTTTTATTTTTTGGCTGTGGTAGGTCTTTGTTGCTGCGCACAGGCTTTCTCTAGTTGCAGCGAGCAGGGGCTACTATTCGTTACACTGCACGGGCTTCTCATTGCAGTGGCTTCTCATGTTGTGAGCACAGGCTCTAGAGCACAGAGGCTTCAACAGTTGCAGCTGCAGGCTCTGGAGTGCAGGCTCAGCAGCTGTGGTGCATGGGCTTCGTTGCCCTACAGCATGTGGGATCTTCCCAGGGATCAAACCCGCATTGTAAGATGGATGCTTAACCAGTGGACCACCAGGGAAGCCCAGAACCTGTATCTTAACCACCATGTCCTAATCCCTCAGATGAAGAAACCTGGGGCCCTGAGCAAAGTTTCAGGAGAAACCATGATCGTCACCTCCATGGCCGGGCCACATCTGTCCTAGGGAGGGTGCTATACTGTGAACGATTATTCTGGAGCCAGGGACAGCTAACTGGAGGTTGGATAACTGGTGCTACTGCTAACTTTTCTTTATGCACACTCCTCTTTTTGTTCCTTTGCTGGCTCCTCTTGTTCAGTCGCTCACTTGTGTTCCACTCTTTTTGACCCAATGAACTACAGCATGGCAGGCTTCCCTGTCCTTCACTATCTCGTGGAGTTTGCTCAAATTCATATCCATTCAGTGGGTGATACTATCAAACCATCTCAACTTCTGCTGCCCTCTTCTCCTTTTGTCTTCAATCTTTCCCAGAATCAGGGTCTATTCCAGTGAGTTGGCTCTTTGCATCAAGTGGCCAAAGTATTGGAGCTTCAGCCTCAGTATCAGTCCTTCCAATGAATATTCAGGGTTGATTTCCTTTAGAATTGACTTGATCTCCTTGCTGTCCATGGGAGTTTCAAGAGTCTTCTACAGCACCACAATTTGAAAGCATCAATTCTTCAGTGCTCAGCCTTCTTCACGGTCCAACTCTCGCATGCGTACATTACTACTGGAAGAACCATAGTTTTGTCTACATAGACCCTTGCTAGCAAAGGGATGTCTCTGCTTTTTAATACACTGTCTAGGTTTGTCATAGCTTTCTTTCCAAGGGGCAAGCATCTTTTAAAATCATGGCTGCAGTCACCATCCACAGTGATTCTAGAGCCAAAGAAAATAAAATTTGTCACTGCTTCCACTTTTTCCCCTTCTAGTTGCATAAAGTGATGGGACCAGATGCCATGATCTTATTAGTTTTTTGAATATTGAGTTTCAAGCCAGCTTTCTCACTCTCCTCTTTGACCCTCATCAAAGGGCTCTTTAGTTACTCTTCACTTTCTGCCATTAGAGTGGTATCATCTGCATATCTGAGGCCCCTTCATGGATCACAGCCTTGTCATAGCAAAGGAGCTTGTATAACTCAATGAAGCTATGAGATATGCTGTGCAGGACTACCTAAGACAGACGAGTCATAGTGAAGAGTTCTGACAAAACGTGGTCCACTGGAGAAGGAAATGGCAACCCATGCCAGTATTCTTGCCAGAAGAACCAGAACAGTATGAAAAGGCAAAAAGATATGACACTGGAAGATGAGCACCCCCTCTCGCCCAGGTCGGAAGGTGTCCAGTATGCTACTGGGGAAGAGCAGAAGGCAATCACTAGCAGCTCCAAGAAGAATAAGCAGAAGGGCCGAAGCAGAAATGATGCTCAGTTGCCTATGTGTCTGGTGGTGAACGTAAAGTCTGAAGCTGTAAAAAACACTGTTGCATAGGAACCTGGAATGTTAGTTCCATGAATCAAGTAAATTGGACATGGTCAAGCAGGAGATGGCAAGATTGAACATGGACATCTCAGTAGTTGTGAACTAAAATGGATGGGAATGTGTTCCCCCTCTACCTTACCTTAAATGTTGGAATCGCCAACACTTAAGCTTATGGCTAGACCATAAGCTTTTATTCCAAGGATGATGGAGAATTTTGAGCAGAGGCTTGACATGCATGGATTTCCATTTTGATGGGAATACTCTAGCTGCTATAAAGAAACTGGAGGAGAGGTGGTAAAGATGAAAGCTGGGAGACTAGTTAGGGAACTCTTGCAATAGTCCAAGTCGGAGACAATGAATCCAGGGGATTTGGATCAGGAAATAGTGGAGAAGCTGGTGAGATATGACCAGATTCTGGGTATATTCTAAAGACAGGGTGGGAGGGGTTGTCTAGTATCCATGCAGTTACTCAGGCCAAAAATCTAGATCTTATCCTTGATTTTTCCTTTTCCCTCATATCCCAAATCCAATCCATCAGCAAGCCCCCGTGGTTCTACCTCCAAAATACACATCAAAGTTACTATGTCTGTCCATTTTCACTGCCCTAACCCAGCTAAACCACCTGAGTTTACCTCTTATTTGGATCGAAACAGTAGCCTCTACTCTGTTCTCTCTGCTTCCTCTTACTTCCCTACAATCGGTTCTCCACAAGCAGGCAAATGGATCATTTATAAAACTAAATCATATCACAGAATGGATGCTTTTGCATCTTTTAAGGACTTTCTAATGCAATAAAAATAAAGGCCAAGGGGACTCCTTAGTGGTCCAGTGGTTAAGACTCCATGCTGCCACAGCAGGGGGCACAAGTTTGATCCCTGGTCAGGGAACTAAGATCCTCCATGCCGTGTGGTACAGCCAAATGAATAAATGCCAAAATTCATACCATGAATCACAAGGCCTAAAATGATCTGCCCTGATGACCTCTCTATTCTCATCTCCTCCTTCTCTCTTTTTCTTGATCATCCTGTTTGAGCCACACTAATCTCCATCCTGTTCCTCAGTCTCTCCAAATTCTTTTCTGCTTTGGAGCTATGCTGTCCCCGCTGACTAGGCCATCTTACTCCAGCTCTTTGCCCAACTGACCCCTTATCAAATGTCAAATCTCAATTCAACCCTCATCTCCTTAGAGACCTCTGTGATAACTCTCACCTAGTATAGCTACTATGCTGTATTTAGTATAGTCCATCACATCTTGTATCAGAAAATACAGTCTTTCAGGGGAAATGCAGTAGGTTAATGCTCATTAAGCAAGATCACAAATGAACAGGGGACTCTTGTCCCCTGAGTGTATGAAGACTATTATACACTCAGGGGCCGGAAGGCCCAGCCTCCCATCTAACACTTGAATCACCTGGCAATGTTCATGTGAGGAGTACCTGACACCTCCAAGGGGTCCCACCTAGTTGCTAGACAGCTTTGGAATTGTACTTTTCTTATTCTGAGCTGCATTATGTTTCTTTAGAGCTATTCCACTTCTGTGTCCCTCCAAGGAAGAATGAAACAAATAGAAACTGTCTTTTAGAGGACAGTCTTTTTGGTTTCTCAAGGCAGCTCTCACACCCCCAAACGNAGACTAGTTGGAGTCTCATCTCCTTTTCCTTTCCCGTGCTTTGGACTGCGAGGGGAGCTGAGTGGGCAGCTGACACAGCAAAATAATCCTTTGTTTCTTGCTAGTTTGGAGTCAAGGCCCTTCACCTAGGGGCTGTTAGTAGAATTAGAGGGGTTTGTGAACTTCCTGAAATGTGTACATTTTTCTAGGGTTCCAAGCTTTTATCACTGTCTCAGAGATGTTGGTGACCTTCAAAGGGCTACTGGTTTATTAGGGTCATATTGGCAGAATATATTGTGTCTCTTCTGGTGTTTTCACTAGCTTATGGGATGCTGAGGACCAGTTCCAGTATAAGGAGGTGAGGTTGGCCAGATGGAAATCTGAGCCTCAGGGAGCCTCATTTCTCCTTTGCAGAATCTCCTCTCGGCCTCTAAGCTCACCTGGTCAGAATCCTTGGATGAGCCTGTGGGACCCTTCCTTCTAGCCCTGTGGTTTGGAACCAGTGGCTTTGGGACTGTAAGAGGATGGACAAAGGTAGTATGAGGCCGGGCCAGCTCCCCAAACGCTCAGGCGCCAAGCATCTGCTGATTCCACCCTGTGCCTGGCACGTGTGTCTTTCGGTCCTGGCTGGGCACTGCCACCTCCCCCTGGGCCAGCACCACCCACGTACCTCTCGGCAGAGGCCACAATTGACTGACTTTCTGTTGAGCTGCTGCTCTTTGGCATGGCTGCATTTTGATGGCAGAGGGAGCAGTTATGCCCAGAGCCCGGTGTGTCGGCATCACCAGTCTGACCTGAGCACCATGTGCTGCACGACATGACACGTGGCACCGGGAGAACTGCCCAGCGTGGAAGGTCTGGGCCCAGATGGGACTGGATGGCCAAGGAACTCCCACCTTAAAACCTTACATGTGAAGGAGGCAGGGGAGGGACCAAGAGGGCTGGCTGGGAAAGGGGGGCTGAGGAGGGGTCCCTTGTGCAGCGGCTCAAGGCTCTGCTTGGCAATTAGGAGCTCTGACTTTACCATTTCTCTTTCTTCTAGATTCTCAGGGGCTGCTAGATTCATCCCTGATGGCATCAGGCACTGCTAGCCGCTCAGAGGATGAGGAGTCACTGGCAGGGCAGAAGCGCGGCTCCTCTCAGGCCTTGGGGACCATCCCTAAACGGAGAAGTTCCTCTAGGTAATAAGGGTTTGAAGGGCCAGAAACTGAGACTGCAGGATGCCTTCACCCCCGCACCCCTCTGGGGCCTGCGTTGGCAGAGGCTTGTGCTTTTCCTGACCTTACTGAGTCCCTCTCCTTGAGACTGAGCAAGGGAGGGAGATCTTAGGTCTTTGATATGAAGTCTTTGTAGTGTGGTACCCTGTCATCTCAGAGGGTTGGCGCATAGAGGTTCCACACCTCGACCACTGAGCCAGAGCAGTGAGCACTCTGACTGCTGGGAACCTGCTCTCCTTTGGAGGCTGGGTGTGGGTGAGTGGGTACTGGGGGTGGGGCATGGAGAGCTCACTGAGTAGGACTCTTCACAGGTTCATCAAGAGGAAGAAGTTCGATGATGAGCTGGTGGAGAGCAGCCTGGCTAAGTCCTCTACCCGGGCAAAGGGGGCCAGTGGGGTGGAACCAGGGCGCTGTTCAGGGAGTGAACCTTCTTCCATTGAGAAGAAGAAGGTGAGGATTGGGAGAACGGGGAGTAATGGGGTGGGGGCCAATGCCACATTTCGTGTTTCCCACAACCTTCGCCAGCTGGCAAGAGCCCTGCAGAGGAGGCTTGTGAGAGGATCAAGCCGCCCCAGCCCCAACCTCAGACGCCTCCCTCCTGGGAGCCCATCTCACTATTCCCCCTTTCTTGCTGCTCCCCCCACCACCACCCTGTCAGCGCATCCTGTATCACATTCTGTGTGGGAGGCATAGAGCGTGCGTCTATTCTGGGAGCAGACAGCCTGTTCCCAGCATTGCTGGGTGTAAAAATAACCCCCAGGTGGCACTGCTCTGGCCCCAGACACTGTACCAGCAAGAGTGTTTTCCTGGTATCCTCCCCACCCACCCTCCACTCCGGGGTTGGGGGCACCATCAGCAAAAAGAAGACCCCATATGGTCTAGGACTATGTAGAAGTACTTTGATGGGGGTGGGATTGGGGAGGGGCTGGTATTAGAAAGCTGAGCTCCCTGCCTGTGGCTTCTTGTTGGGTGGGGCTGTACAAAGCTCTGGGTCTAAAGCCCCAGCTGCCCTGGTGCCAGCTCTGAGCTCACCCTGCTCCTGCCCTCTGCCCAGGTGTCCAAGACCCCCAGCACACCTGTGCCACCCAGCCCTGCCTCAGCCCCTGGACTCACCAAGCGTGTGAAGAAGAGCAAACAGCCGCTGCAGGTGACCAAGGACCTGGGCCGCTGGAAGCCTGCGGATGACCTCCTGCTCATCAACGCCGTGTTACAGGTAGTGCTTCCTGCCACAGGGGTCCTGTTCCCTTTTCCCCACCACTTCCAGTTCTCAGCCCCCAGCTAGCCTGGCAGTGTCTGGAGGTGGCACGGGAGGGTATTTCCCAGTTTCAGGGCTGGAACAAACTGCTCTGGGGTCTTGCAGACCAATGACCTGACATCTGTCCACCTGGGTGTGAAGTTCAGCTGCCGCTTCACCCTGCGGGAAGTCCAGGAGCGCTGGTACGCCCTGCTCTACGATCCTGTCATCTCCAAGTGAGTGAGCTAGCCGCAGTGGTGGCACGGTACTGGGGACACCAGGATTTGGTTCTTGAACAGAAAGAATTGTACAAGAGAGGGGGCTGGGAGGCAGGGCTCCCTGGGGCCTGGTATTCTCTGAGATGATACCAAGACCTCCCAGGCTTTGGGGGGAAGCTTCTTCCTGATATCAACCTTGCTAGTCCAGGCTGGATGCTGAGAACAAGGGCCTGGAAGCCGATGAAGTGGCACTAGAGAAAACACCAGAATGAGTTCTGGGAGCCCTGTCCTGCTGCCTCATGCATGGTGGTTTAGGGCGATCACCTTCCATCTTTCCCACACTGATCTCCCACAGTTTCTTTCTTCATAAGAAGAACACTTGCGTAGTCCGAGCACACTTTACTCTTGCTACTTAAGTACTGTTGCATGTTGGCTGCCATGTAGTGGTTCACACTGATCTGAAAATCAACACTTCTTTTCTTCAGAAGAACACCAGGGTCCCTTCCAGTTCTAGCAGTCCGAGTTCCAGATACACCTGTGAACACACACAACACACACACTTCCTCCTCGGGTACTTCGTTTGACGTTATCAGAATAATGCTTAACATCCGTCTTCTACTCCACAGACACTGGTGCCACTTAAGCTATAGCCACAGCCCTGATACAGCAGGAAATGGGCAGGGCGTGGTCTGGTGTCTAGTGGGTGGCCACTTTAGTCAAGTAAGGGTGAAGGTCTTGGGGTGGGAGCAGCAACTGGTCTCAGGACTGGCCTCTAGGCAGCTGTGCCCTTGAGTCTTTTCGCAGGGTTGAGCACAGGAGCCTGAGTTTTCTGAATTGCCTGTTCACGTTTTTGACAAACCCACGAGGCCATCGGTGCCTTGCTCATTACCCTCGGGCTCTTCTGTTGAGGGCCTGGATCTTTGAGTTGTGGATCGCAAAGGCCTGTAGGCTTTGGAGAAGTCAGAACCCCAGATTGCTTGACACCCTGTCTTCAACCCTGCCCTGCTGTCTGTCTCCCTTCTTCCCAGGCTGGCCTGCCAGGCCATGAGACAGCTGCACCCAGAAGCCATTGCAGCAATCCAGAGCAAGGCGCTGTTTAGCAAGGCTGAGGAACAGCTGCTGAGCAAAGTGGGATCGGTAAGGCTGAGGGCCAGTAAGGCTAGGGCGTAGGGCAGGAACCAGTCACCTGGAAAACTGACTGCAGGGAGGCTGTACTGACTGCAGGGAGGCTGTACTACTTGGGGACTTACCCTGCAGACACGTGTACACCTGTGGGGCCTCTGTGGACGGGGTCCTCGGAGAGCCAAGCCTGGCTCCTGGCAGGCAGGAGCTGTCACTTTTTCCATCTCCTGATGGGGACTGGGGTAGGGGGCACAGATGGTGAGGCAGGGGCAGGACAAGGAAACCCCGACGCCCAGAGCATACTCCCTGCCCTGCAGACCAGCCAGCCCACCTTGGAGACCTTCCAGGACCTGCTGCACAGACACCCTGATGCCTTCTACCTGGCCCGTACTGCCAAGGCTCTGCAGGCCCACTGGCAGCTCATGAAACAGTATTATCTGTTGGAGGACCAGACAGGTAACTGGCCCAGGATCTGGCAGAGTGGGGGTGTGTATGTATGAGTGTGAAGGGGGCTGGATGCAGCCGCTCTTAAGTGCCTTGTAACAAATCTTCAGTGTTTCCCAGGGTCTTGTTCACCTCTTTCTGCAGCAAAAACCACTTCTTTCCAGAGGGAGGGAGCATGGCTGGAATGGTCTGGATGGTAAAGGTAGCCAGAATTGCCTAGAATCCTGAGCAGAAAGACTGAACAGCAGGGTCTTCTACTTCTCGATTAGTTTGCTTTTTTGACGTGTTTGACAATTACATAAATAACACGTTAATATTTTCTTCATGAGTAACTTTCAAACTTTAGTAAAATGCAAAAATCTTTCAGTGCTCACCTTCCCCCTTTTCCCTCCCTGGAGGTAAAGACCATTTTCTCTAAGCCTTTCTGTCCTTTCCCTCTCTCCACTTTCCCCCACCAGGCTGTGGGGCTGCCTTCAAGCCACTCAGAAATCCCTGTGGGGGCTTCACACCCAGGCCGCCTGTCTTCCTCTTTCCCAGGGGTCAGAATGCTCTCCTGTTCCTCTCTTCCCTTGCCAACAAGACACTCACTGTCCTAATGAATATTAGGAAAGTGGTCCGATTAGATGGGAAGAAACTCTTCAGTTAGATTTAAGATTCAGGGTCAGACCTGCGTAGTCCAAGCACACTTTACTCTTGCTTCTTAAGTACTATTGCATGTTGGCTGCCATGTAGTGGTTCACACTGATCTGAAAATCAAGCCGTGGTTCTGCCCTTCACCTTACTCGCTAGGTCTTGTAGCTTCTGGATAATAGAAGATTCCTAGCAGAGGATTTTAGGAAGTCTTGTCAGGAGAGGCACCATCATCTCTTCCTGAGGATCTCTGAATTTAGCGTGCAGTGTGCCTCCTTTATTCCTGCAGCTTCCAGATTTCTGCTGCTCGCCCAGGCTCAGCTGTCACTGACGTGCCACAGAGCAGACACTGGATAAAGTTTATTTTTGCTGCTACAGCTAGCTCCTTTGTCACTCTTTTGAAAGTTATCTTGTGTAAATTTGCTAACGTAAAGGTATAACTTTGCAAGAGTCACGTTGTGTGGGTATTTGATTTCCTGGCTATTTGGTGCTTGGAATCTCTAGCAACAGGGAGCANCTACATCCAATCTGACTACATCTGATTATATTCCATTTCTTTCTTTTCCTTTTTTTTTTTTTTGTGAAAGAAAAGGCATTTCATGGCCCATTAACGCGTCATGACCCACAGTTTGAAAACATTGGCTTTAAGGCTCCCTTCCGACACCTCCTGAATGAGACTTGACTGTCCTGTGCCTCTCAGCTCCTTGTGGCAGGAGGTGTTTGGGAGCATGTGCTGTAGTAGAGGGAGCAGTTTAGACTTGGAATCAGGAAAGCAGCCTTGATTCCTGATTCTGTCCTGAACTAGAGCCGCAGAGCTTAGCCCGCCCTCCTTTGCGCATCTGTAACGTGCAGCTCGTAGTAGTGCCTTCCCTGCATAGAGCAAGTTTTAGAAGCGGGAACTCTTCGCACACTGAGAGAGCACACGAAGGTCAGCTCTCATTCCCTGCCCTTTCTGGAACCACCTCTGCCCCAGCTAGCCCTGGGATGCTCTGTGCCAGAGCAGCACGCAGTCTGATCTGCATGCCCTCCATTGCCGTGTCAGGGTCACTTGCTGATTTCAGCGCGAGGCCATCCCCACAGGGCTCTCTCTGCAATTTATCCTCTTAGTTCCTTTGTCTGCTCAGCATCGCGGGGGTGAGAGGGAGCATTGGCACTGACCCTCCCTCCGTCCTTCGTTCAGTGCAGCCGCTGCCCAAGGGGGACCAAGTGCTGAACTTTTCCGACGCAGAGGACTTGATTGATGACAGTAAGCTCAAGTGAGTGGCTGGGGTCACAAGCAGGGCACAGAGAGCCATGTGTCTCCCAAGGACTCCCCAGGTAGCTCCCGCACTGCCCAGCCCTGCCTAGCCCTGCCTCTCACTGCAGAGCATGGAGCCCAGCCCATATTCGGCCTGGAGTCCCAGTTGCGGTTGTTGGTGCCTGGTCTCCCTGCTGAGCCCTCCTTACCCCAACCTCCACCCTTTGTACGTGACCCCCTACCCCAGGGAAGGAGGCTCGGCTGGGACCAGAGGAGCAGCCTACAGGGCTGCTGGGCTGCAATACCCTAGTGAGCCAAATAGTACCTAATAATGATGGCAGGTAAGCTTGAATTGGAGCTTGATTCATCCTTCTCTCCTCGCCCCCCAGGGACATGCGAGATGAAGTCCTGGAACATGGTGAGTGTGCCCTGGTGGGAATGTTGAGGGGGTGAGAGCTCCTGCTGGAACAGAAAATAGTACAAGGTGCCAATGACCTCAGACCTTACACCCCACCTCACCCCAGAGCTGACTGTGGCTGACCGGCGCCAGAAACGGGAGATTCGGCAGCTGGAACAGGAGCTGCATAAATGGCAGGTGCTAGTAGATAGCATCACAGGTGAGGAGTCCAGGGGCCAGCAAGCTCGCACTCCCACTCCCTTCGCCACACCTCGAGCACCCTGGTTGCTGGGCTGGGCTCACCCTCCTCTCCCAGACCTGTACCTCCTCTCCCTCAGTGGATCCTGGCCTGGCTCCCCCCGCCTTGCACACTGGGGCTTTTCCCTGACACCAGCTGCTCTCCCCCAGGAATGAGCTCCCCAGACTTCGACAACCAGACACTGGCAGTGCTGCGGGGCCGCATGGTGCGGTACCTGATGCGCTCTAGAGAGGTGAGGCCGGCCCGGCCCTCCCTGTCCTCGTCCCCATCCCCATCCCTATCCCCACACCCCCTTGTGAGGTTCCCCCCTCTGTGGATCTTCCCCTCACAGCCCTTTCTATGTCTGGTCCTGATTTCTCATCTTTCCCTGGCCTGTGTGGACCCCTCCCATTCCTCAGGTCCCAGCCCTCACCTGCCCCATTTTCCCAGATCACCCTCGGCAGAGCGACCAAGGACAACCAGATTGATGTGGACCTGTCCCTGGAGGGTCCGGCCTGGAAGATCTCCCGGAAGCAAGGTATCTGCAGGAAGCAGCGTGAGAAAGTTCTTCCAGCCCTGGGACTTGGCCTCCATGGGAACCTTGGGGACAGATGGGCTGAGGAGCTGGCATTTTAAGATCCCTAACTTGGGGGTGCTGGGTGCCTTGTAGTGTCCCCAGGAAGCAGAGGGTACATGTCGGTTTCAGACCCTTTTCTAGCTTCTCTCATCCCATCATAGCCCTTTCCTTTCTTTTCCCATAGGTGTCATCAAGCTGAAAAACAATGGGGATTTCTTCATTGCCAATGAGGGCCGGCGGCCCATCTACATTGATGGACGGCCTGTGCTGTGTGGCTCCAAGTGGCGCCTTAGCAACAACTCAGTAGTGGAGGTGAGGTGGGGGGAGGTGGAAAGGCCAGGGTGAACCATGGGATGTGGTGAGCCAGAATGTAGGCCTGGCCCTAGCCCCAGTCTCACCTCCGTCCTCAGCTACCCTTCTCTCCTGCCCACAGATTGCCAGCCTGCGATTTGTCTTCCTTATCAACCAGGACCTCATTGCCCTCATTCGGGCCGAGGCTGCCAAGATCACGCCACAGTGAGGAGTGGCGGTGGGACCCATGGGCTCTCTCTGGCCTCAGTGTCCCCTGTCATCCCAGCCCCTGGAGCTGGGGACTCAGGCTCCTGGAGAAACCAGAGTGGGCAGCGGGAGGCTTGGCTCCTGGCCCCTTGATCTGAGCCTCTGCGGGAGGGTGGGGCTGGCCCTGGGGAAGCACCTGAGGCTGGGACCCTCAGCTTCCTTAGTGCCAGAGGCCCTCCTCTCTGCAGACGATCCTGCCCTTTCCCCCAGATTCCCGCCTTTGCTCCCTGTCTTCAGCTGATTATTAATAGCTTCAGACTTTTCTTTTATTATTTTTCTTTTGTAAATACAAAGCACTGAGTTCCAAAGTAGTTTCTTTATTCTCTTTTTAATATAAAAAACATGGTGACAGGTGAGGCAGGGGCACATGCAGGGGATAGCAGAACCCCTCCTGGGCCTTGGGCCACTGTCCCCCAGCCTGCAGAGGGCGACAGGGTGGTCAGAGGAGCAGGCTGAGAGGACCAAGGGCCTCAGGAGTAGAATCCCAGAGATTCCTGGGCTGGGGCCTGCCCCTGAAGTTCCCACCCACCCTGTGAGTCCAGGGCCAGGCCTTCCATTTGCTGTCTAGCTCCCTGCCCTGAGTCTGCAGGTAGTACGGAGTCCCCAGGGGGTGGGGGATGGCTGTCCTCTTCTCCACCCTGAGCTTGGGCAGAGCAGCAGATGGAAACAGGTCTGGCAACACTGAGTTCTGAGTTCTGGTCAGACCCCTGTGCCTTCTTCCTGGGTCCACTGGACCGTGCCAGAGCCGTGGCAGCCGATAAGCACCATCTCCAGGCTATGGGGCTCCCAGGGCAAGGCGTGGACCCCCGAAGCTGGTGGGGGCTCTCCGGTGCTAGCAGCCTCAGCCTGGGTCACGGGCTCCGGAGGCCCAGTCCTAACCCCTTCCTCAGGAGGCGGCGAGCCAGGGGTGCTGGGCTCAGGGCAGAGTTCTCCTGAGCCTGGGGGCTCCGAGTCAGAGGTGGAGGTCCAAAAAGCAGTGGCTCGAGGCCATGGTGAGCTCTGAGATGCAGGGGGGCCCCATGGCCAGGGAGCCACGAGGGGAGGGGGCCCTGGACGAGGGTGGGGCCAGGTCCCACTCAAGACAGAGCCAGCTGAGGGCTGTAGGCAGTAGGAGGACACCCCAGTGTCCACACACAGGGGCTGCAGCAGCCCAGAGGCACCAGCCGGGCAGGGCCCCTCTCCTGATGCCTGAGGGCAGGGCCCCTCCCCGTGGGGTGCCAGGACCAGCTGCACAGCCTGGCGAAGGGACTGCAGCCCCTCCCGCATCTGCAGCACCTGCTCAGACAGCTCCATCACCTGCAGGGAGGGTGGGCGTGGTCAGAGTAGAGTAGGGACCTGCCAACAGCAGGCACACCCCACCTTGCCCCTCACCCACCGCCTGCCGAAGCTTGTCCAGCGTGTCTGTGTTCCTCACCTCGCTGGGCCCAAGGGGGACAGTGAGCAGGCCGTTCTCTGTGGACAGTATGAAGGGGTTAACAACCAGGGCTGGTAAATGAAGACAGCGTGGGGTCCAGGCCTCTGCCTAGTGAGCACAGACCACACTGGCCTGGCCAGGCCTGTTGCCAGGAGCAGCCATTTGTAACCTTGCCCAAGTTGCTAAATCCAGTGCAAACCGCCAGGGGGCCTTGGGCACACTGACTCCAGCTTCCCCCTCGGGAAGCTGCCTTCGTAACTGTCTCTTGTTCTGTCTTCCAAGCTAGGGGACACTCTCAGGGCTGCCGGGCCTGCCTGGTGGCCATTTTCAACTCTGCTTCCCCAGCTCTGTATCTCCCGCAGTGGGCCAGACACTTCTAGGTTTTAGCAACATCATCTCATTTAACATGCACAACCACCTTTTTACAAATAGGAAGCTGGCAGCAGAGATCTAAGCTCCATTTCAGCTACCTTCCAACACCAAGGTACTGGTGTTACCCACCAAACTCCCCCGCCCAAACCATGCAGATGGATGAGGGCAAGAAGGCATCCAAAGTCTGTGCCCTGCCAGTTTCTCAGAGAACCCTAGGGCAAGGGGCCTGCTCTGCCAGCCTCCCCACGGACTAAGCCCCAGTACCTGGTCCAGGAGAAGGGCTGCTGCTACATTCCGGGCCAGACTGCCTCACACGGAAGGAGAACTTGGGCTGGTCAGAGCCACAGCCGTCCTCAATCCCATCTACGACCCTGTGGACGCAGGCGCCAGGACAAATCAGTCAACAAACAGCCACTGCAGTGTTCTGTTTTACAGGACAAGATGCTCCACTGTCCACAGAAGCTACAAGAGCTGAAGCTAGGCCAGGGGCTTGAGGTCCCAAGAGAAGGGTGGAACACATGGTCCCTTTTTCCCTAGGAGCTTGAAGTTTCCCGCTTGAGCGAAGTGAAACAGCACGAGTTCTGAGCAATGCATGGCCTGAATGGTGGAGTGGGGGCAGGGAGGAGGTGGGGTAGTCAAGGGGGGCTTCCTGGAGGAGGCTGGGAGGGGTTAGCATGGAAGGATGGGCATCTAGGGCAGCAGTGTGCCTGGCTGGGGACCCAGCCCTGTCACTATCTGCCTGACTTCAATGGCCCAGAGCTCACTCACCTGGGGCTCAGATCTGGGGGCACATTCCATGGCACGGGGGGCAGCCGCAGCCCCTCTAAGCTCCGAGGGTGAGTTGAGGGGCCGGCCTCAGCCTGCAAAGCCCCTGCCCTGCCTGGCCGCCCTCTGCCACCCAGCCGGGGCCGGGGCGCAGTTCGCCGCGGTGATAGCAGCTTGGCAGCCGAGGACGAGGAGGTGCAGCCAGGGGACAGCAGGGGACTGGAGGGCTCATCAGCCGGGGCTGGGGAGGCTGTGGGGCCCTGCTCCCCGTCTGTCTCCTTCTCCTCCAGGGTGGACATAAGGGTGTTGTCGCCACTCAGGGAGCTGGTGTCCGCCTGGGGAGGGCAGGGGCAAGGAGTCAGCATGGATAGTACCCGCAGTGTCCCACTCACTTCCCCCCGCCGGGTCTCACCGTCCTAGAAGCCAGGAGCTGTTTTTGTTAAAACAGGATGCGGGTGCCTCCTACCTCATGAGGAGGAGACTCAGCAGGGGGAAGGGGTGTTTTCCTGCTGCCGTCGCAAAGCCACCAGCTCTGGAGGCATTCACTGTCCCTCAAAATTCTAGCCAAGCACGGACACGCTGTCCCTCTACTTGGTCTTTGAGACACTGAACTGTAGGAGGACCCGGTACTAAAAAACTGGTTTGGAATTAGTGACATAAGGCAGGGAAATTCAAAAGCCCCTCAGAGTGGTCCTGGGTCATGGCAGGGCGCTCTGCAGAGGTGGCTTGACCCGAGGGCACCGCCCCTCCCTGCAGCCTCACAGCCTCCTTTTCTGGTACCGGTGGACTTGGTCAGACTCCTGGGCCAGGGAGAGAGCGGGAGAGGCGGCTGAGCAGGAGGGGCTGGGCTCTAAGGGCCAGTGTGAGGGAGTGAAGGGGCGGGAGAGTGTGGAGCCGCCCCTGTCATGCATGCGGTGATCACACCAGGCCATGCGCTCACACAGCACCCCCATGGACCCCCTCTCCAACTCCCCAGCCCTCCCACCCACAGACCCAGTGTTCTCACCTCGGCGGGGCCTCCACCAGCACCCAGGTTGTAGCTGAGCTCCCCTCGGAGGCCCCGGCTGAAGCGGGGGGCAAACTCGGGGTACAGTGCCAGGCTTTCATGCAGCCCAGCCAGCTGCAGACACTGTAGGACACAGTACGTCAGCCCCTTCACGTCGGCGTTGGCCTTGACCACCTGCTCACGCCGGGGCAGCTCACAGCCGATCAGGTCTCCCTTCCCTGAGAAGAGCCAGCAGAGGTCAGCAAGCCCTGTCCCTCAGCCACCAGGAGGGGGACGCCTGGGGCCTCTCCAGCCAGGACGAGAGTGGTGGGGCCCAGATGCTGGCCGGCCCCCACTGACTGCCTCACTGGCTTCTCAGAACAGCCCTGTGGCCTGGGTGCTCAGTCACCTTTGGGGTCAAAGCACTGTGCCGAAACACCCGAATTTTAAGTCTAATGGTTCCCAAGTTGCATGTGGATCAGAATCCTCTGGGAAAGTTAAACCTATCAGATTCCCCAAGGAAGGAGCCCCATCACTACGTACAGAATCGTAATATCGATTGGAGACCGCACAATTGTTTTTAAGCCCCGTGGGTGATTCAGGTGGACCAGTATGTGGAACCAGCAAATTAGTGCTGTGTGCATGTTGCGGGGAAGGAGGGTCACGTTATTGCATCAGAGCCTTGGTGCCTCTTCAATATGGCAGATCCTATCCTGAACTGAGTCTAGTGCTTTCTCCATCTTACCAGAAGGTGTCAACGGAGGGGTTCCCCACCACCCAAGTGAGACTGCCACCTGGCTGACAGCGATTGTAAATGGCATCAATGAGTCCACACCCCAATCTCAAGAGATGTTAAATTTCAGGGTGGGAGGGGGACGTGGGGAGAACATATGACTTAGAATCAATAAAATAGGATGTCTCCAATCAGGGACACAATGAGGATTAAATGAGTTAGTGTAGATAAAGTGTTGGTCACATAGATGGTCGGTCAAAGTTCATTTCCTTCCCTTCCCTCTTGACAAGAATCCCCTATAGCTGATTCCCATCAGGGATGGCTGGCCTCTGGGGCTTGGGCAGAGCACTCGTGGCCCTCGCAAGGAAGCTCAGCCCACAGCCAGACATTTCACAAGATTAGACAGCTCTTCCTCATCCTTAAGGAAAAAGATGGCTTGCCGCCACCCCCGCTGTGGGCTGCCTCCCGCTGCCAGCAGAACTCACTGAGCTTAAAGGCCTCCTCTAAATGTTCACGGACTTTTGCTCAAACTTAAGTGTAGAACGCATCATCGTTAAATCTTATTTTCTTGGCTCCCGGCCATCCTTCTGGTTTCTTCTGAGAGCTGTTTGGATCTCAGTGTGATCATCTGATGAATGAGCTCTCTCTCCTCATGTGTGTCATCTGGAAATAGGATAAGGATGTGTTTCTTGTTCTCATCCAAGAGGGGAGAGAAAAACAAGAGATAGGACAGGACCAAGGATGGAGTTCCGTGCCACTGGTCTCGGGGACCAGCTTCCAGCTGACCTCAGCCAGAGCTTCCAGCTCAACTCATCAAGTCGTGTGAGGTCCTCCCCACACCATCACTCAGCTCATCTCCCTTTGTCTTGCCTCCATCCTCCCCTGTAACTAACTGCATGCTTAGCTGCTAGTTTATACACAGAGGTAGGGGCCAGAATTGATACTGCTAGACATGCGTGCGCCTTAGCTGCCAGGAGCAGGCAGGAAGCACCTGCATGTTCAACTAAAGAGGCAGGTGGGTGAAGGCAAAGCAGAAAACCAGGCTATCATGAAGGCTAGGGAGCCAGGCGTCCATCAGGGCGTCCAGTGCAGCCAAGTCAACAGAGCAAGTCGTCCATCTGGAACATATGGGCAGGGTCAGGACAGATCAGAGGTGGCGTACATCCCAGGGTGGAGAATTCTGGAGGCAAAGGCAGGACATGGGCAGCGGCCCTCCTTGAGGCTGCCTTCACACCAGACACAAGCATTCTGAGACCTGGCGCCTGGCATCAAAGAGGGATTCTTGCAGGACCCATGCCAGCTGCCAGCCACGCTGCTTCCTCAGCTCCAAGCTGAAAGCCATCTGCTTAATAATCCACTGGACAATCTTGCTTTGGAATGACCAGTTTGCAACTGTCAAAATCTGCTTTTTTGCCTTTCTGATTTATCTCCAGTTCCTCATAATTTCTTCTGGATTGCCAGCCATACGTGAGTGGCCATAATTCCATTTGCTCAGGGTCCTGCCATTAACTGCACGTAGGGCCAGAAGCCAAACTTGTGAACAATGCCTCTCTCAGTTTGCATGGGATTTCTTTCTTCTGTTCCTGTTGGAAGACCATCCTCAAAGAGGAGAGGATGGACGCACGGTTGCTGCTGGGCCTGTGGTTCTCCAGGTGAGTGACAAACTCCAGCCTCTCCAGGCAGCAGCAGCTCTCCCCACAGGGAGTGCACAAGCCCTGCTGCCTGAGGACTGGCTGTGGTCCGGGCGCCTTCCATCCGTATGTGAGGCCCTCTGTTCCCCACAGAGATCATAGCGTCCCCACAGCCCCGGAGCCTGCAGCCCCGTGTCACCCACCACCCTGAAATCACGCCCTTTTTGCGGATGACTCTCCCCAGAGCACAGCCCTTAAGAGCGCAACGTCTGAAGCCTGAGGCTGAGAGTCAGCAGACCAGGTTCTAGCCCCAGTGGCCTGCCAACTCATTAACTTCTCAGAGTCTCAGTCTCTTTCCATGCACAACAGGAATAGCAATAGTTTCTCCCCGCTGGGTTTTGTGAGATTTGCGTGAGTTGAAGCATGTAAGGGCCTGGATGCAGGGCTGGCTCCACTGCAGGACCCCTGGGGCCAGCACTGTTACCACATCCCTTCCACAACTGCAATCTCTCCCTCCTTATCTAAAGGACCGATCTAAGGATCAGTCTTTTCTTTTTCCAAGAAGGGAAATGTATTTGGAGCCTGAGCTCTGTTGTCACCCATCTCAATCCCAGCCCTGCTCTAGCAAAGTAGCATCTCCTGTTTTCTAACAAAAATGGCATACACAAACACATACAGTCGATTAATCTTCGACAAAGGAGGCAAGAATATACAATGGAGAAAAAACAGGCTCTTCAGCAAGTGGTGTGGGAAAGTTGGACAGCTGCATGTAAATCAATGAACTTAGAACACTCCCTCTCACCATACACAAAAAGAAACTCAAAGTGGCTCAAAAACATAAGACATGGCACCATAAAAGCTCTAGAAGAGGACATGGGCAAAACATTCTCTGACATAAACTGGACTAGTCATCTTTTCGGTCAATCTCCCAGGGCAATAGAAATAAAAGCAAAAATAAACAGATGGACCTAATCAAATACAAGTTTTTGCACAGCAAAGGAAACCATAAACAAAATGAAAAGACAACCTATGGAATATATTTGAAGAAAATATTTGCAAATGATATGACCAACGAGCTTAATTTCCAAAATAAACAAACAACTCATACAACTCAACAACAACCATAATCACAGCAAAAAACAATCCGATCAAAAAATGGGCATTAGAACTAAATAGACATTTCTCCAAAGAAGACATACAGATAGGCAATAGGCTTATGAAAAGATGCTCAACATCGCTACTTGTTAGAGAAATGCAAACCAAAACTACAATGAAGTACCACACCACACTGGTCAGAATGGCCATTATTGAAAAGTCTACAAATAACAAATGCTTGAGAGGGTGTGGAGAAAAGGGAACCCTCCTACACTGTTGGTGGGAGTTTAAATTGATGCTGCCACTATGGAAAACAGCATGGAGATTCCTCAAAAAACTAAAACGAGAGTTGCCATGTGGTCCAACAATCCCACTCCTGGGCAAATATCCAGACAAAACTCTAATTCAAAAAAAATACAAGCACCCCTATGTTCATAGCATTACTGTCTACAAGAGTCAAGACATAGAAACAATCTAGATGTACATTGACCAACAAACAGATAAAGAACAGGCGGCATGTATGTATATACGTATATAGGAATACTGCTCGGCCATAAAAAAGAATGAAATGCCATTCGCAACAACATGGGTGGAACTAGAGATTATCCTACTAAGTACAGTAAGTCAGAGAGAGAAATGCCATATGATATCACTTATATGTGGAATCTAAACTATGACACAAATGAACTTATCTACAAAACAGAAACAGACTCACAGACACAGAGCACAGACTTATGGTTGCCAAGCGGGAGGGAAGATAGAGGAGGGAGGGAGTGGGAGGCTGGGATCAGCAGATGCGATCTATTATATATAGAATAGATAAACAACAAGGTCCTGCTGTGTAGCGAAGGGAGTGTATTCAATATTCTATGATAAATCATAATGGAAAAGAAGATTAAAAAGATTGTATATATATATGTATAACTGAATCACTTTACCATAAAGCAGAAATTAACACATTGTAAATCAACTATACTTCAATAAATTAAAAGGAAAAAAAATAGCGTTCATGCCTCCCTTTTTCCTGCCTGAACACTTTCCAGCACTTGCATCTTTAGCATCTGATTTTTCCCTCTTGACAGGAAGTGCTCCCCTCCGTCCTCTCACAGACCAAAGGCTGGCACTTTGGTCTCAGTCTGGCCTCCCGAAATCCACAAGATGAGGTCACTTCTTTGTGTTGCCACCTGGTGGTCACTCCGTCTGCTCTGAGCTTTGCCTACGGCTCTTGGGCTGCTACCGACCCCACCCTGGCTGCTCTTCCCTGGTGGCCTTGCCCACATCTTCTCTCTGCAGAAGGGGCCGTGGTTCCACTCGCCCCGCTCCCCAGCCCTGGCATCCTCCATTTCGCCCTCACAAACCTAGGATGGCGAGCACGGTGCCGCCCTTGAGCACCTCCATGGAGCCAGAGCAGACGAAGTAGAGGGCCTGGAGGGCGTCGCCCTGGTGGATGAGGTACTCGCCCGGTGTGCAGAAGGCGGGCCGCAGGGCCAGGGACAGCGCCCGCAGGCAGCCCCGGCTGGCCGCCTCGAACAGGGGCAGCTGCAGGACCTCCTTGTGCAGGTGCATGGCGATGTCAGCGCGGAGCTCGTCCGGGAGGCTCTGCAGCAGCTGCGGGTGGCACCAGGTGGGGAAGGTCAGAGTGGAGAATGGGGGCAGCATCCCGCCAGCCCTTTCCACCCGGAGAGCCTGGGGAGCAAGGGGAGGCGTGGGAGGGACCGGCCTCCCTCCAGCAGCCCTGCTTTTCTCCACCAGGCCTTGGGCTTGGACGTCAGTGAGCAGGGCCTGTAGATCTAATGATGGTGGAGAGGGGCCTCCGAGCCGGCTTGGCTGCCTTCTGTTCCTCCCCGCTGTCTCCCCAGGAGAGAGCGGAGGCACGGAGGTCAGAATGCTGTCTCCTTTGCCCTCCAGCCCGCTCCTCGGAATCTTGGGTGGAGCACACGCTCCTGGAAGGAGCAGAGGCTGGAAGGGCCGGCCCTGGAGGCCTGCGCACCTCTGTGGTGTCGATACCGTTGTTCACCGCCCAGGTCGCCTGGAAGTACTCGAGCATGCGCTGCTTGAGGGGCTTGGGGATGCGGTGGATGCGGATGTAGTCGCGCAGGTCGCGGGTGCGGCTGTGGTACAGAAAGCGGCGGGCGTACATGCGCTGGATGATGGCCGTCACGTTCCCAAACACCACCGCGTGCATCAGGGCTGGGGAGGGGGGCAGAGGGGTCACCTCCAGGACCTGCCCGGCCCGGCCTGCCACGTGCTGGACACATCTGTCCCCCCAGCTCCTACTCCGCCCCCACGCTAGGAGAGGCCCCGGCTGCCGTGTAGCCTCTCCCGGCCGTGGCCTCGGGCTCCCTGTTTCTCTAAGGCAGACGCACGTCGGGGAAGGACCTGGGGACCCTGCGAGGGGTGGGGAGGCCGGCCCGACCGAGGTCATGAGTATGGTAGGGGCCCTGGACCAGAAGCGGGGCAGGCCTCACCGCCGATGAGCATGGTGCAGATGGAGAAGATCTTCTCCGTGTCTGTGTTGGCGGACACGTTGCCGAAGCCCACGCTGGTGAGGCTGCTGAGCGCGAAGTAGAGGGAGGTGATGTAGGCGCTGCGCAGTGAGGGGCCGCCCAGGAGCTCAGGCCCGGTCCTGTTGGCCTCCCCGAAGCTGCTGCTACAGTTGTCACTCTGCCCCGAGCTGTTCCCTGCGGCGGGGCTCCTGCCGACCAGGTAGTAGGGGGTCTCCAGTCTGCGGGCCAGCTCCTGCAGCCAGCCTGGGGAGAGAGCAGGATGGCACTGCTGCATTGTGTGGACAGGAGTGCCTGCTGCTTCCCCTGGGGTGAGGGGGCACGTGGCTGCAGATCTATCCTCATGCTTCTTGCCAGGTGCGTCCCTCCTCTGCCAGCCTTGCACACCCCATCCTCCCTTGACCCTCACCAAGACAAGCCCACAAAGATGAGACTGTCATCTGCCCAGACGGTGTCTCTGGGTGCCGAGGCTGCAGTGAAGAGCGCGACAGCCTCCTCCCCATGGTGGCACTAAACCCAGGCAGTGAGCCCAGCTGGAGGGGGCACAGGGGCTGGAGGGCTCGGTGTACCAGCCACAGCCTCACTCCCAGGCCCCCCTCCTTTGCCTGATCCTCCTAGACTCTTCTCACTTTTTCTCTGAGCTCCAGAAAGCCATCCTCTATTCAGTCCCATCCTGCCCCACAACCACACACGCCACCCAACCTCGTGCACGTGTTCTCGGGCACGGTGACACAATGTGTGCCTACACCCCATTGAGGCTATAGCTGTGCTCCACACAGTCAAGAGGACAAGGACACATGTGTGAGCACAGTCCCAGGAGCACAGCCATGCCTGTGCACACTTGGGAGAGAGACAAGGACATACAGGTGCTCGCACACTGACACCCAGGTAGGAGAGGGACACACCTGCATGGACATGAGCACACAGGTAAGTGAACAGAGGCTCTGCACACACACAGACACAGGCCAACCAGAGACACTGCAACGAGAATGAAGATCGCCCCAGTCCCCCCATCAACCCCACGTTCTCTGGTCAGACCTTAGAGGGAGTGGGACTGTGTACTGGTGTCTCTCAGGAGCCCACAGCTGCCCAAAGTCACTCAGTCCAGCTGAAGGGATGTGGGAATTCTAAGGTGCTAGGTGAAGGTCCCCAGGTCCCACAGAGGCCCCAAGAGTCCTGGAAGAGGTGGGGGCCACAGAGAGCCAGGGAGAGAGGGCAGCTCTAGCGCAGGAGTCCAGAGGGTGGGCTCAGGATCACAGGCTGCGGTTGGACCCACCTTTCCACATGCCCCTCCCCAGGCCCCTAGTCCACACTCACCCTAACACCACACACACAGCCCCCTGTGGTCCTCACACCCCTCCTCTCACCCCCAGCCCTTCATTCAGTAACCTCACACATGTGCCAGGGGCCGGGGGACCCTCAGGAGCTTCCTGCAGAGGAAAAATGTACCCAGCACCTGAGGGCCCTGGGGTGGGGCTCAAACCCATGTGCTAGAGTTAGACTTCCTGAAAGAGGGGGCACTGGTGCTTGATCTCAGAGGATGGGTGGTTTTGAGATAAAGAAATTGGGAGGGGGGCTCACTCCTGATCTAGGGAAAGGTCTGGACTAACCTAGAACTGGCAACAAGTATAAACAAGCAGCTTAGCTAGAATGTGGGGTCCACGCTGGGGAGCAAGCTCCAGGCTGAGGAGTTGGGGGCATATGTGAAGTCCTGAGCCAAGGCGAGGACTTGCCCTCCTGCTATTTGAAACGTGAACACACAAGGAGGTGCACAGAGCTCTTCGGCTGTTCTTTAGGTGGGCCGCTGGGGTGAAGCCTTGCTGGGGGAGGGGGAGGGGGCTGGAGGCAGGTGAAGGAGCAGGATGAAGGGAGGAGCCCCTCCCCACTTAGTCTTGGTCCTGGGGCATCCACAGCCCCTGATGCTGGTGGTGGGATACTCCCTCTGCTCCTGGAGGGTCAACTGCAGAGGCTGTTCTGGAGGCTGATTGTATTCATACTGAGAAATGTCCCCAAACGACCTCCCTCAGTATTTAGCACCATCTTTTGAAAATCCAGCCCATCTCCACTGGGCTAATGGGACTCTGGGGTGAGAACTCTGTGTCCACACCCAGGGCAATGCGGCTGCTCAGAACCAAGGCAAGGAGGCCGAGGGAAGGCACCTCCCATCAGACAGAGCTGGGCCAGCATGGGGCGCCACTCTCTCCAACGGACATCCCTACCAGGGTGGATTCCAGCAGGTCTGCGTGTAGCTTCCACCCAGTTAAGGGTAGTTTCCCTGGAGACAGAAGGGGCAGATGAAATTGTGAAGGACTTGGAAACTCCCCTAAAGTGAGCTAGTGTGTGTGTTAGTCACTCAGTCATATCCGACTCTTTGCGACCCCACAGACTGTAGCCTGCTAGGCTTCTCTGTCCATGGGATTCTCCAGGCAAGAATACTGGAGTGGGTTGGCATTCCCTTCTTTAGAGGATTCCTGACCCAGGGATCAAACCTGAGTCCCCTGAACTCCAGGCAAATCCTTTACCATTTGAGCTACAGGGAAGTTCCTAATGTGAACTAGTACCAGCCCCAAACAGAAAAATCCTATGGAACTTAGGGTTCAAGGTATGATCTGAAAAACAGACAACCCCCTACAACCCCCATGCTCTCCATGGAAGCGCTCAGAGCTCCTCTGGGAGCCAAAGGTGCTCTTTATGTCATCTCAGCAACCCCTGTGAGGTGGTCAGAATGGACGCAAGACTCAGCTATCTGGATCCTGCTGGGGAAGGCAACTGACCCCAGGGATTTGCAGGAGTCTCAAGAGACTTGGGTTCGATCCTTGGGTGGGGAAGGTCCCTTGGAGTAGGAAATGGCAACCCACTCCAGTATTCTTGACTGGAGAATTTCACCGACAGAGGAGCCTGGCGGGCTAAAGGCCATGGGGTCACAAAGAGTCAGACACAACTGAGCGCTAATGCACACATACACGACTTTGGGGTTGGGGCTTTGCGTCACTGTTACTGATCTCCCAATCCTCTGACCTCAGAGCTGCTTCCACCACAGCCTCCCTCTGGGAAGGGCAGGTGCCAAGGAGCTGACACTGTCTGGAACATTCTGGTTCCTGTGCTCAGCAACTAGAGCTTTGGGGAATATCCAAGTGGGCCTCTGGGCTACACACCAGTCTCCATGGGCTTTGTGAACGGGGGAAGATTCACAGAAGTCTCCTTATCCCCGGCACTGATCAGAGCACGTGTCTAAGGCCAACCTGGACTCCGGGTGACTGACCCCACCAAGCAGCAGGTAGTCATAGGGGGGCGTCCGAGCAGCTGGCCTCTTGCCCACTGACTGGAAACAGGGGCTAAAGGCCAGTTACCAGGAAGTTGCCAGACGGCTGGAGGGCGTGGGCGGAAGAAGGTGTGTTCAGTTTTGGAACAGAATGGTTTGGAGATAGAGGATGGAAGCTGAGATGTTCACGCAGTGGTGCCAGTGGAGTCGCCCAGGGAGAGCACGGCGGGGGAGGAGGGGTCTGAGAAACCCCGGGGCAGGAGGAGGCCTCATCCTGGGGCAGAAAGGTAGCTGGTAGGGTCAGGTGCTCCGGGGACTTCTAGGGGATAAGGGTTTGGTCCCAGAAGGTCACTGTGACCTGCAGGGTGACATTTTGGGTTGAATGGTGGGGGTGGAAGCCCTCCTGGCAGGAGTTAAGTCGTGAGTGGGAGGTAAGCAGAGGGAGGAGCTGTGAGCATGGAGGTGAAATGAAGGAGAGTGAAGACACTGGTGGGGCACAGGGAACGGCTGCATTTCAGGCAGGGGGAGGCTGACACGGATGAGAGAGCGTGCTGCTGGAGCTGAAAAGAGTGGGGAAGGGGCCTTAGGAGCCAAGGTGGTGGGGAATGAGTTTCCAAGAGATTGGCGGGAAAGTGCCAGGCATGCGAGGAGCCCCTGACCATGGGAGACCATGGGAGACCATGGGAGAGAGGTCTCCTGAGAGGGGTGGGCTTCCCAAGTGGGCAGGGAACAGAAGCAAGTGCCATAGGCTTGGCCACGAGGAGGCCACGATGGGTGAACAGCCTCTCCTAGGCAGCCTACCAGGCTTTTTCCACAATAAGGGGCTGCTGGAGAGCAGGCCTGCCTTGAGGGGCCCTGTCACACTCCCCTCTGCACATACACACCAGCCCCTGTCTCCTCCTCACAAGCACACACATACTTGCACACACGCCCCAGACACACAGCTGTGAGCATGTACACACACAGGCTTGCACACATCTCTCTGACACCTTCTATCAGCTCACAGATGTCCCCTGACACACTTAAACTCACAGTTCCCTGACACACACACCCTTGGGTGAACAGATTTCTTGGGCACATGTCCACACACACACACACACACACACACACAAGCAGCCTCCAGTACCGATCTCGGGCAGCTCCGAGGCACTGCTCTCAATTTCCCGCTGGCCGATGTAGAACCAGACGCAGGCCACCCAGTGGGCAAGCAGGGCGAACACGGCCATGAGCAGGGTCAGCACCACGGCGCTGTACTGCGAGTAGCGGTCCAGCCGAGGGAGCAGGCGAAGCAGCCGCAGCAGTCGCACTGTCTTCAGCAGGTGCGCCCCGAAGTACTGAGGTGGGGGAGGCAGGACGGTCACCCCAGGGCTGGCCTGGCCCATCCCGCCCCCGAGCCCACCCAGCCCAATCGCACTGACCACATTGACCTTGAAGGCGTGCAGCAGGTCGAAGGGCAGCGCTGCAATGACATCCAACAGGAACCATGTAGTAACGTAGTGGAGGCAAATGGACTTGGGGGCAAACACCACCTGGCCTGACTTGGACACGAACGTGGTACGGAAATTCAGCACAATGTCTGTGGGAAGTCAGGGCGGGACTCAGCGTGGGTTGGGGAGGAGCCACATTTTTCTGGGCCCCTGGCTCAGCATGTGACACTGGCCTGGGCCCTTTATATGCATCATCTTAGTTTTCACAGTAACTGCAAAGGGTAGGTACTGTCATGCCTATTTGATGGTGGTAGAAACAGGCTTGGAGAGGCTACGACTAGGTTGCGGTCAAGTGACCCATTAGCAGTGGAGACATATGGAACCTAGGTCCTATTTCAAAGGGGGGTCATAAACAAAGGGAGGGCCAGGAGGACAGCAGGGGGCAGTGGAAGCCATGCAGACTATCCCCACCAAAGCCCAGGGGTCACCAGGGGTGGGACGCACAGAGTGTACCTACCGAGAATGAAGAGGACCTCCACAGCCAGGTCGCAGACACTGGGGGGGCCGCGGGCGGCACTGGGCTCCCGGGCTGTGCTCACACACACACTGTAGGGCACGGTGACAGCCACGTAGAGGGTGGCCAGTAGGATGAAGCCATCCCAAGTGGCCCTCAGCGCCCCACAGTGCAGCAGGATGAAGGGCGACTTCCGGATGGCAGCTACCTTGTACTCAGGCAGATTTGGCTTCTCCCCAAACACCCCCTAATGAGAGGCAGGGCAGGTCCAGGCAGGGAGGACAGGAAATTGGCACAGGCTGAGTTTGGATAGAGTCTGGCCTCCTTTCTCTCCCTGCATTCTCAAAACCACCTCTGACACAGGTTTTAGAGCCTGCTGGTTATAGATCAGAACACTGAGCATTGGGGAGCTCCAGTGACTCAGCTGAGGTCACACAGCTGCTTAGCAGAGGAGCCACGACTGAGCCAAGGGCCGTCTGACTCCAGGGTCCAAACTCTTCCTTTTATCTTTGACAGCTCAGGCAGGTGACATTCTCGCCATAACTCCCGAAATGCTAGTGGAGCCTGAGTGGCCTGAGCAGTCTCTCTGTGGTAGGCTCCGTTCCCCTTCTCCATCTCCTCAGCCTGCCCCCCGCCAGGGCCCCCCTCCCACATACACCCTAGTGCATAATGCACCTTATTGAGCTTGTGCTTGCCCTTGGGCTGCTTCTGCAGGTGCCCAGACAGGTGGTAGAGCACAGCTCGGCTCCGTCTCCGGTTGGCATTGAAACCTTTGGATCCAGCCCGGCCATATCGGCGTCGGCCACCACCTGAGAAAGAAGAAGGGCTGGCGAGAAGGACAGGGAGGGGCACGCACACACTTAGCCCTGGGGTGTGGGGGTAGACACCTGGCACTGGCCCAGGGACTGGCTCATTGACTAGTTAGACTGTTCAGAGCTGGGGCTCCTGCGTTTCTCACTTCCTACAGTCATTTGCCAACAACCCCAGCAACGAGCAGTGCTGAGGGTGCATATGGACCCTCCTCCCAGTGCCTTCTAGGAGGTTTGGACCAGGGCAAGGCAGGAGGGGATCTCCACTAGGAAAGGCCTGAGAGAGGAGTGGGAAGATGGTGCACAGAGTGGGGGAGTGGCAAGCTAGCAGGAGGCCATGGGGCAGAGTCAATGCAGCCCACAGCTGGGGGATGAGAAGAGTATCCCAGCATTGGCAAATGGCAAAGAGGCCTTGGGGTAGCTTCTGTTAACAGCTCTGTGAGTTGTCCAAAGGGCACTTCCAAGCCCTGAGAGGATGCAAGAGGGGAAAGACCACAAGGACTTAAAAGGGGGTTTTGGCTAAGGCTCCCCAGATAGGTTTGTATGAAGAAAAGGAACCAGGTGGGCCTCACTAATCCGTGGGAAAATGGTACTTCATGGACAACAGTGGAATGTGTTTTTTTTCAGTTTCTTAGTAAAGTTGACTTCAAAACTCCAGCTTTGGGGACTTCCTTGGTGGTCCTTCTAATGCAAAGGGTGTGGATTCGATCCTTGGTCAGGGAGCTAAGATCCTTGGTCAGGGAGCTAAGACCCCATGTGCTTGACGGCCAAAAACCCGAAACATCAATCAGAAGCAATGTTTAACAAACTCAATAAAGACTTTAAAGATGGTCCGAACCAAAAAAATCTTAAAAAAAAAGAAACAAACTCCAACCGTGTCTCAGCAAACTTTCCCACCTGGGCCTGCAGAGATGACAGAGCCACAGGCTTCTTAGCCAGCAGAGCAGGAGTCGGTCAGTGCGGGTAGGGTGGGGGGCCCTCAAGCCCACACTGGGTGCTATGCCCCCCCCCAGGCTGAGGTACCCAACACCCCAGGCAGAGCAGCCAGATCAGCAGCCCCTGGGCACCCACCTGACTCCTTCCAGCTGTCAGGCCCCCCTCGGTTCTTGGTTTCACTGATGTCCTTGTGAGAGACCAGGAAGAGGGCCACCTCCCCTTTCTCATTCTTTATGGGTATCACATCAAGGAGACACCAGAACGGGAGCCCTGGGCATGAAGACACAGCTCAGCTCCCATTTTCCGTGTTGCCCAAGACGACAGAGGGGCCATTGACACCCCTTAGTTAAGGCACAAGCCAGCTCCACTTAGGACACTCGGGCTCAATAGAGCAGGGAGACGGAGGGCAAGGGAGAGCAGAGCAGACATTCAGACATGTGTGTTCAGAGATCTGTCCTGCTAAGTAAGATGGGCAAATTCTTCTGCTGGTTGGGGGGCAGGGGGGGCAGAAATCCAAGATGGGAAATAGAGGACCCGCTGAGATTGCAGTGAGGACCGAAGAAAGGTGGAGAAAAAGGAGATGGGAATGTGGGAAGATGGAATGAGATGGGGAGATGAAGATGGGAGTGGAAAGGAGGGACTGTGGATGGGATGGGTACCAGGCTAGGTGAGACCAAGAAAGTAAGGCAGGCTGGCCAGACGGCCCCTCACCACTCTTCCGGTACAGGATCAGCTCAGCCTTGAACTCCTTGTGCTCATCCAGGGCCTTGCGGATCTGTTGGCGGACGAGCTCACTTGTGTCTGGCCCATAGAGGAAGGAGCAGGCGCAGCCCCGCTGCATGACCTCGGCCCGGGAGAAACCCGTGAGGTCACAGAAGCCATCAGAGCAGTAGACCACGGGGAAGAGCCCCGCCACCTGGGCGTTGCCCAGCACGAAGTTACTATCTGCAAGAGAGCACCTCTCAGAGGGGGTGTGTGGTGAAGGGACAGAAAGCCTACTGCCCTCCTTTAACACTGCCTGCCATCAAAGGGGGGTGTGACAAATCTTGGGACTCCTGCCTGTGAGTGTTTGGGCTGGGGGCTGGGGGAGGGTTAGGACAGGAGCTGTTCATGAACTGGAGTTCGGGTGTTGCCTGTGTGTCAGTGCCCTGCAAGTACCCATTCTTAGCATCATGTGTGTAAGTGTATTTGAGAATCAGCATACTTGAGCCCTGAGGCTGGTGAACACAGCCCTGTGTGGGTGCTCTGCTCTCTGGAGTGTGAGCTGAGCAGCTGAGGGTAAGGAGTGGGACTGGGGATGTCTGCAGGAGAGCTGCAGGACCAGTTCTAGGACAGCCTCAGCCCCACCCCAGCCTCGGCCAGGTTCGCTCACCTGCCAGGTGCTCAGGTGGGCTATTTGGCTCCTCCCATTGAGCCTCGCTGGGAGAGGCGATTGGAGCCATCATCTATTCTGCACTTTGTCTGAGCCCCAGCTGGGGCTGACCTGGCTCGGGAGTTAGTGAATGTGATCCACAACGGGGTGTAAGGACGGTAGCTGAGCTCTGGCAGCTTGGAGCCAGGAACGTATTGGGTGGGTGGGGGGCACTGAATCAGCAGGCTATGGGAGCCAAGGGCAGGCAAAGCAGGGGGAGAAGGCTGAAGGGGTCCTCAGAGAGGGGCTTCACCCACTACGAGAAGCCAGAGACCCAGGTAGAGAGCTGGGGAGCCACACTGCGGGAGGAGGGGGGGAGGGTAGTTTGAGGGAGGAGAAGGAAGGGAGCTTTCACGACTTTCCAGGGCTCGGAGCCATAGAAAACCATACTTCAGACCTCTGGTTGCCTTCTCCAAACTTCCTCAGTCTTGGTGGGAGTCACCAAACCTGTCTGTTTGGGGATAGACGGGCTCAGTCGGTTTAGGCAGTGAGGTGAGCTTGAACCAACAGTGCTCTCCGGAGACCGGTTTACTCTATCTTGGTTTGCAAACCTCTTTTCTAAATCAGTTTTTTAAGCCACCGGACTGTCTCTTGACGCTTCCTTGCCTCACTCCTCAACCTGCCAGTTCGAGGGTAGTCGATGGGACAGCGCCAGACGCAGGGATGGGATAGATTAGATTAAGTAGCTCCGGGTTCGCTCCCCCAGGCACAGACAGCATGCCCGGCTCCCAGTAAAGGTTCTAGTCATTTCGCCTGGCCTAGGGCAGCGTTGACTGAATTTTTCAGAAACGGCATCTGAAAGGAGACGGTGGTCCCAGCTTAAAGTGGGACTCGGGGAACGGAAGCGAGAGCAGGAGGGCTCCAATCTGAGATGTCAGGGTACCGGACTAGAGGGAACCCTGGCTAGGGACAGCTGGTTTGGGAGATAGTGGGACGAGGGTCGGGACTCACGCGTGCCGTCGAAGCGCGTGGCGATGGTGTCCAGGAAGGTGTTCTGCGGCGCCAGGAGTCCCCGCATGGCCGGCATCTTAGGCGGCCAAGGCCGCCCGCCCCATCCCTCCGGGGCGCGGGAGCTCAGCGCCGGGGGAGGGCGCCCAAGTCGGCCGCCCCCCGCCGGGCCCCGCGCCCCCTAGCGCAGCCGTCGGGGGGTGATGCCCACCCCGGGCTCGCAGGTCCTGCCAGCCGTCCGCGCGCAAGGGGGCGTCCCCGCCGTCGGGGCCCGGAGCATGGCGCGCTGCTCCTCGCGCCCTGGCAGCCCACGAATCCTGGACTCGCGGCTCTGCTCGCGCTGTGCTCTCGGCACCTTCCGCTCGCGGCGGCTGCAGCAGCAGCTCCCGTTTCGGCTGCGGGTCGGCTCCCTCTCGGGCTCCGCTTCGCACCGGATCCCCGCAGCTCCCTCCGTCTGTCGGGGAGAAGCGGTAGCCTCCCTCCTTCCCTCCTGCGCCCGCCGCCAGCACCGGAGTAACCATGGAGACGGGGCACACCCAGGCAGGGCCGCCTCCTTAAAGGGACAGGCCTCCCGCCGAGGGATCCCCCTCCCCTCGGGACCTCGTGGGGGCCTGGGAGGCGGCGCCCTCCCTCCCTACCCGCGCCAAGCGGGCCGCCCGGGCCACCCCAAGCCGCCCCGCCCGCCCTTCGGAGAACGACGGGCAAGCGCCTGGTCCCGCTCGGGCTGACTCAGCCGCAGGGGCGAGGCGTCTTTCTCTGCAGCAAGGGGGTGCTCAGAGAGCCTGGCAGCCTCTCCTCCCCCGGAGGGACCTGGGGAGAGCTCAGGCGGGGGCTGAGCGGGGGTTGCTTGTTTTAGAAGAAGCTTTTCCCTTAGGAAAAATGTAACGGGAAAGGGGGCTGGGCCAGCAGGCGGAGGTGGTGAAGACCGGTGGTTGGCGGAAGCTGTGGGGCAGGGGAAGTCTGAAAGGAGATTTGGTGGAGGGGGTCTAAACACAGCTTCTGGGCATCCGAGGCTTTCTTAGCCTCTACTTTACCCTCCGGGGAATGGATCAATCCTTCACTAAGCGCAACTCAGCCTGAAGCGGCGGCTGACTGGAGCTGTCAGGGAATTGGAGGATGGGCAGTCTTGGAAATAAGATTTAGAGGCTCTTCGTGTGTGCTCGGGAGGTGGAGGGGGTAGGGAGTGGAAAACAGGTGTGTGGGGATGGGGGCGCCCCAGAACCTTTGTCTTGCCCCTACATTTCTTTCGATCACCCTTTGCCGCTTCCAGGCTGCGATGAAGGGTCAGGTTGCAAATACAGGTACGGTATCCATCAGAAGCTGGGGGAAACTTCCTAGCTCCGTGTTAGTGAGTCTTTGCGAGCAGGGAGTAAGAGGACCGTGTCTCCTCTGCCCCAGCAGTCCTAGAGCCTTCAGTCCTAGAGCCCTAGGCTCTGTGCAGAAGGGGGTGCCGGTGGCTGAGGGACCCTCCATCCAGCGAGCAGGTGGGAGAAGGGGCCTACCCTGGGCGGTGCACAGCCCGGCCCGGGGCCGCAGCCTCTCTCCGGCCTCCCGCGCTGCGTCCGTCCCCCCAGCCTCGCGCTGCCAGCGCCGCTCCTCCTCCCTCCCACGATTTGCCAGCGAGCGCGGCTACCGCCCGCGCCCAGAGGAACCGCCGGGGCCAAAACAGCAATTTGTTCCCGAACGAGTGATGCGGAAGGCTTAGCACCCCCACCCCCACCCCTCTAAGGAGACACAACCAGAGTCATCAGCATCGGAAAGGGAGTGTCTCCCGCTTCACCCACCCCTCATCTGCGACAAGGGCCGAAGCCCCTGGCACCTGTATTAAAATGAGCTGGTACTAGGGGAGGAACAGGAGGAATTTGTCTCCCCTAGTCCTCTGAATTCTGGAATCCCGCTCCCAGGAAGAGCGACCCTAAGTAGTCTGCAGATCTTTCTCCTGACTCCCGCCCTCCCACCCTCTCACCTGTGTTCAGGGTTGCACAGTAATTCCTCCGATGGCTCATCTTTTCCCCTCCGGGCCAGTTCAAGCTGTACTACTAAGGAGGGGGTGCAATTTACCAACTGTCTCACTTTGAAATGATGAGGCTATGGTTGATAGCACCTAACTTGAAAGCCAGGCTACTTACCTAGGTTTGAATATAGTTCTGCCACTTGCTGTTGTGATTTTCCTTGCGTGACTCAATTTTCTCCTCTGTGAAGTGGGGACAGTAACTACCGCAGAGAGTTGTTAGGAAAATTAAAAGATTAAAGGATCCAGAACAGTGTGTGACATTTGCATCATGTAAGTATTATCTGATTTTGAATCTTACAGGAGCCGGGTGACTTATGTAGAATAGATAATACTCACACTCCATCTCACAGATGAGTAAAAAGAAGCAGCGACAGAGACTTGCTCAAGGTTTGGTTTACTGCTAAAGGTTCCAATCCTGACACTCTCCTAACCCCAGGTGCAGAGTCCACCTCACTCCAGTATAGCCATCTCCCACTCTGAGGACCCAGAAACATCCCCAGGCTAGCTGTGTAGCACTCACAAGGACTGATCATCTGGGGTTGTGCATCAGATCCAGATGGCCCTTGAGTCACCTGTGTGAGCCCAGGTGTTCACGACATTCAGTCTTCAAGCTCATAAGCCCGGGCTGATTTTAAAATGAATCCAAACCAGACTCTGTGGGTCAGGGCCAGTTGTGGGTGCTCCACACAGTACTTGTGTGTACTAGTACAGTCCCTGAGATCAACTTTGTGCCAAAGCACTGTGCTAAGTGATTTACTTGGATTATCCTATTAATCTTTATCATAACCCTGTGAAATAGCTACTGTTATAATTGACAATTTACAGATGGAAAGCATTAAGGCAGAGAGGTTAAATATTTTGTCTCAGATGCACTGTCTCCTCCAGCAGCTCCAGGCACAATGCCTCTGATATCACTTTGGTGCCCTGGTTGGTCCCAATTTCCAGAGGAAAACATACTAACATAAATTGAACATATGATCACTCTTATCTCAGAATGAAACAGCCGTGTTTCAGGCTTTAAACTGCTTCTGCCATTGCCCATCATAGAATTTGTGTGGACGTGTATGGGATAGAAATGTGGCCACCAACGCTTTTCTTTTGTGTTGTTCAGTTGCTCAGTCGTATCTGACTCTTTTCGACCCCATAGACTGCAGCACATCAGACTTCCCACATCAGTCCTTCACCGTCTCCTGGAGCTTGCTCAAACTGTGTCCACTGAGTCAGTGATGCCATCCAAACATCTCTTCCTCTGTTGTCCCCTTCTCCACCTGCCGTCAACCTTTCTCAGCATCAGGGTCTTTTCCAATGAGTTGGCTCTTTGCATCAGGTGGCCAAAGGATTGGAACTTCAGTTTCACCATCAACCCTTCCAATGAATATTCAGGGTTGATTTCCTTTATGATTGACTGGTTTGATCTCCTTGCACTCCAAGGGACTCTCAAAAGTCTTCTCCAACACCACAGTTCAAAAGCATTGATTCTTCAGCACTCAGCCTTCCTTATGGTACAACTCTCACATCCATATATGACTACTGGAAAAATAGCTTTGACTAGATGACCTTTGTTGGCAAAGTGATATCTCTGCTTTTTAATACACTGTCTAGGTTTGTCATAGCTTTTCTTCCAAGGAGCAAACATCTTTTAATTTCATGGCTGCAGTCACCATCTGCAGTGATTTTGGAGCCCAAGAAAATAAAGTCTGTCACTGTTTCCATTGTTTCCCCATCTATTTGCCTTGAAGTGATGGGACCAAATGCCATGATCTTAATTTTTTGAATGTTGAGTTTTAAGCCAGCTTTTCCCACTCTGTTTCACTTTCATCAAGAGGCTCTTTAGTTCCTCTTCACTTTCTGCCATAAGGGTGGTATATCATCTGCCTATCAGAGATTATTGATATTTCTCCCGGCAATCTTGATTCCAGCTTGTGCTTCATCCAGCCCGGCAGTTTGCTTGGTGTACTCTGCATATAAGTTAAATAAGCAGGGTGACAATATGCAGCCTTGACGTACTCCTTTCCCAATTTTCCCAGACCATTGTTCTATGTCTGGTTCTAACTGTTGCTTCTTTACCTGCATACAGGTTTCTCAGGAGGCAGGTAAGGTGGTCTGGTATTCCAATCTCTTGAAGGATTTTCCACAGTTTGTTGTGATCCACAGAGCCAAAGTCTTTATTTAGTATAGTCAATGAAGCAGAAGAAACTGTTTTTCTGGAATTCCCCTGCTTTCTCTATGATCCAACGGATGTTGGCAATTTCATCTCTGGTTCCTCTGCCTTTTCTCAAGCCAGCTTGAACATCTGGAAGTTCTTGGTTCAAGTACTGTTGAAGCCTAGTTTGAAGGATTTTGAGCATGACCTTACTAGCATGTGAGATGAATGCAATTGTGCAGTAGTTTGAACATTCTTTGGCATTGCCTTTCTTTGGGATTGGAATGAAAGCTGACCTTTTCCAGTCCTTTGGCCACTGTTAAGTTTTCCAAATTTGCTGGCATATTGAGTGCAGCACTTTAACAGCATCATCTTTTAGAATTTGAAATAGCTCAGCTGGAATTCCATCACCTCCACTAGTTTTGTTTGTAGTGATGCTTCTTAGGGCCCACCTGACTTTGCACCCTAGGATGTCTGACTCTAAGTTAGTGATCACCCCATCATGGTTGTCCAGGCCATGAAGACCTTTAGCCTGGCTTGACTGAAGGTGTCCTTTCCATCTAGATGAGTGTGTTCAGGCATAGGGTCTCAACCCACTTGACTCCCTTTCATGTCACCTAGTCCCCCAGGTCTCCCTGCCAGATCTGCCTTATAGAGGCTGCAGTGATGAATTCCTTGCCTCCTCCTTCCACCTCTCTCCCTGCATCTACCCTCCCACTTAGAATAAACAACACACAGACACACACACAGCAGGGGCCCACATTTAGGAGACAGCATGATGGGGGTTGGGGGTTGGGAGGAGTTGAGAAGTAAACAGGGCAGGGCACAGGCTGGGGTGGGGGTCAGGTAGCACTAGGCTCCTCAGAGTAATCTCCTTTCCCTCTCCCCTTTCCCCAGCTCCTGACTCACTGGCCACTGTGGGGAGTCACAGGGAAGGGAGGTTAAGGGGGGGGGGCCCTGTTCAGAGATAGCTCAGAGGCATTGTCAACAAGAAGAAACTCAGGAGGCTGAGTTTTGGAGCTGCCGTGGGAGGCCTGTGGGAGTATTATCTACAAAAGGAACAGGGAGAAAGAGAAGGGAAGAGCAAAGCAAGAAAAAAATTGCTCAAGACACAAAAGATGGAGAAAGCCCCCACCCCACCCCCAAGCGCAGGCGGAGTCAGTTGCTGTGTGCCAGGGTTGAGAACAGGTGGCTGTCGGATCAGAGTCCAGGGGCTCCTCCCCTCCCCGCTTCCCACTCTCTCCGCCTCGTTTCTGGAGGTCCACAGGTCTCTCCTTCTCAGGCTGTGTTGTGAGGTGGGGAAATCTCAGGCTTTCAAGTCAAACTAGCCTGGGTTTGAATTCTAGCTTTGCCACTGAGTGACCTTGGGTGGGGACGGAGGACAGGTGCTAATCTCGAAGAACATCAGTTCCTTCATTTGTGAAAGGAAACTTTCTCAGAGGATTGTGGAGAGAATGAGATGAACTTAGTTAAGTGGTTATGATTCTTACTGGAAGTCCCCCTGCGCTTGCCCTGGCCCCGGGTGCTGGGACCACAGAAATAAGCTCAACATGCAGCCTCGACGGAAGCTCCCCACCCCAACCAAAACATTCTGGAATACTCTGAGGCCTCAAGTACTTGGCCACCCCATGTCTGTCTCATTCCAGACCATTCGTTTTCTTTTAGTGGAGGATCCCAGCTAGTATGAAGAAACCATGACAAACTTTCTAAAACGGAAAGTTAAGTGGCTAATTAACGTGGCTAGTTAACTGGGGGAACAAGATCTGAACCAGGAGTTGGTGAAGGAGCTGGCAGTTTGCTATCATGCCATGCTGCTGGGGGTGCCTTGTCCTGTCCTTTGAGAAACAGCCTATTAAACGGGGACAGAATGGTTATTTTAGGTCATTTTTAGGGATTCCCTGGTGGCTCAGATGGTAAAGAATCTGCCTGCAATGTGGGAGACCTGGATTCGATCCCAGGGTCAGAAGATGCCCTGGAGAAGAAACTGTCAACCCATTCCAGTATTCTTGCGTGGAGAATTTCATGGACAGAGGAGCCTGGTGGGCTACAGTAAATAGGGCCACAGAGTCAGACATGATTGAAACACACACACACATGCATTTTGATGTTACCTACTGTGAACAGCCACCTGGACTTCAGGCCATGGGGGAGACACTGCAGTGGACCACAAGCCCTGCCCACTTGGATTCGCAAGGGAGTCTGAGAAATGCTCTCAATTTCTCACCTGCAAGTTTGAGCAACACCAGAAAATGGGTTTGTTTGAAATCTAGTTACAGAGAAAGCCTAACTGGGTTAAGTTGAAGAGAGACATAAAAAGGAGACCTGACTTTTCCCTGGGGAATCAGAGTGGGTGGTATTTGTTCCTGCTGTTTTGACGGCTGTGAAGGGGCGGGTGGGCTGGAGAACAGTTGTGCTGCTGGTGATGATGGTGGGTGAGTTTCCTCACCCAGAAAAATCTTCAGCTAGCATTTCCCCTGATAGGGAGTCACAGTGTAGGTAAGGAAACTCCTTTGGCACCCGTGGGAAATGACAGTCCCTGGCTGTCCCCAGGGAGATGCTGCCACAGCCTCGCTCCTTGTTTGTCCTGGTTGGCACCATCAGCATCTGGGCTGTGTCACCCTGAGTAGTTCAGAAACAAGGGGGCAGGGAACAGGGGGACATCTGAGGGGGTGGTGCTTTCTTGACAGCTGTCAGGACAGATGTGCTGGAGGTATATACACTCAGGAGAAAAGCTCCGCGAGGAATAGGATGGCTCAAGTATTATTATTTATTTATTCTTTTGGTTAATTAGGTCTGTATGGCTGGAGGTTGGGGAAGTCTTTCATGCGATTTTTAACAGGGTGGGAGAGACAGAAAAGTAAAGAGTTAGTCAATGTTTAACTTGTCACAGGTTAGCTTGGACATGAGAATCCTGCTCTCCAGCACCTGCTTGATACCTCCCTTACCCCTCTGTGAAGTAGTGACCATTGTCTTCACTTCCCAGTTCAGGAAGAGGTTCAGAGATGCTATTTGTCTAAGGTTAGCAGATGACATAGCTACCAAGTTATAAAGCCAGAACTAAAATCCAAATATATGTCTCAAAGGGCTTCCCAGGTGGCGCAAGTGGTAAAGAATCCGCCTGCAATGCAGGAGACGCAGAAGAGGTGTGTGTTCAATCCCCAGATGGGGAAGATCCCTCAGAGGAGGGCATGGCAACCCACTCTAGTATTCTTGCCTAGAGAACCCCATGGACAGAGAAGACTTGCAGGCTGCAGTCCATGGGGTTGCAGAGTTGGAAATGACAGAAGCGACTTAACACATACACATATGTATCAAAATTCCAGGGTCTTTCCACTCTACCGCACTGCCTGACCACTAGACCCTGCTTCTGTTTAAGGAGCAGTTAAGAGCTCTCGTTCTTTTACCTGCAAAGTGAGTGAGGAAAGAGCTGGGACCTCTTGGCCTCAGAACTCCGCAGAGTGCCTAGAATCCAGAAGATGCCTCAATGTTTAAAGGAGTCTAGCTGGGCTAGTTTTACAGTATGTTGTTCTGGCTACTAGCGTTATGGTCTGGTACTCTGAACTGGTTAAAATACTGACAAAATACTTCCTTGAATCAGTTGCTGACCTCCAAACATGTACCATTTTGGATACCTCTTTCTTCCATGAAGTGTGCTTCTCTGTAGATATTATTCTTCTCAGATAGGATAAGGTGGGATGAAACCTGATTAGGCAAGACAAACCCTCACTTTGTTCAGTCAGATGGCAGGAATTCCAGGACAACAAGCCATTACTCTAATGACCTTCTCCAAAAGCAGAGGCTCACAGATTGTAAACCATGTGTCATGGCTTTTCCAGGCCACTCCCAACCTGATTAATAGTTCATCCTGTTGTACCCCATACATACTTTCATACTCACAAGACCACACTCTTGGCTTAGGATTCTGAAATATAAACCACTGAACAAGTGCCTGATCACCGGCTGGTATACACCTAGTTGAAGCACAGGCCCTGTGAGCAGTGCTCCATTTCACTCGCAGAAGACATCAAGGCTCGTCAATGCAATACTATTTATTACCTTGTATTGTTTTATCTGTATATGTCAGTTGTCCCAAGTAGTTTATCAGCCCCAGGAGAGGCTGTGTTTAGTTATCTTTCTCTCTCCTTAGCTTCCAGCTCAGCAACTATAAAAAGCACTCCCAAACATTGTTGCTAAGAGTGTAAACTCATGCATCTGTTAAGAGTACTTTATCAGTAACTGTATGGTCTAACAACTCCACTCCTAGGAATTTATCCTAAAGATATACTCTCATATGTTATGAGTGATATATGTATTAAGAGAGCATTTGAGCAATACCTGTAATAGTAAAAAACTGAAAATCATCATTAGGGACTGGTTGAACTAATTATGATGAATTTAGAGAACAAGTATATTTATGTATACCAATGTTAAGAGGCCTAAGCAGTGTACATTCTTCTGATATATCAATGTAGCAAATCTCTGAAGGGAGACAAGAAACTTAACAATGGTTGCCTCTGGAGAGGGAATACATAGTCTAGACTGGAATGGAAGCTTATTTTTCATCATATGTCCATTTGAACTGCTTAGGTTTGTTTTCTTCAAAAAACTATTCACATATATTGATTTTTCTTAAAGCCAAACAGAAACTAGTTATAAAAAGAAAGGACAAATTTAAAAAAGAAAGCTAGTTGTTTAGGAATATGTATAATATGATTTACATTTATGTAAAAGAGAGAAAATATATATTTGCATGTTTGGATTTAGAAAGTTTGTGGTACGTTATACAAGAAACTTATCAGTAATTTCTTCTGGGGAGTGGGACAAGGTAGCCAACAATTTTATTACTTTCACATCATGTATCCTTTTGTATCTTGAAAAAAATGAGGCTGTATTAGGTTTTAAGTGAATTTTAAAAACTGCTGTAAATAAAGGGCCCATTAAATATTTGATGTACCTAAAGAAGCCATGTTAATTTAAATTTTCTCTCTCAAGTGGCACATAATTGACAAAGCTAAACCTTAAGTTTCAATCCTATCTCGTAGTCTAGGAAAGGACACAAGACTGATCTGTAGGACAAAGTAGAAAGGGAAGGAAACATGATGATTAGGTAGGATGTTTCTGCACACACAGCAGGAACGGCCCAGGGTACAGAGCCTCCCTTCTCCTGGAAGGAAGAGCTGTCATGGGTAGCAAAGGATGAGCTGCACAGTTCAAACTTGAGATAAACCTAACTTCTCTTCACTGAAGAAAGTCAAACTGGCAAATTTAGGAGCAGAATATTTACAACATGAGATTACCAAATTAATTATGGTATAGACATATTATCTAAAAAAAAGAATGGTGGAATGCATATAGTATGCTCCTTTAATAAAAAACAAAACCAAAAATTAAAAGCCTATGTATGTATGTGTACATGTACATGTATGCTTTGAAGAAGCGTTATAAGGATATATGCCAAATTAAACAGTCATTACTCCCGAGCAATAGAATGGGAACGTGGAAAACTTTTTTTCCTTTTACATTTATGCATTATTTGATATTTTATTTTATTAAAGATTTTTTTTTTAATGTGGACCATTTTAAAAGTCTGCATTAAATCTGTTACAATATTGCTTTTATGTTTTGGTTTTTTGGCATGAGATGTGGGATCTTAATTCCCTGACCAGGGATCAAACCTGCACCCTCTGCACTGGAAGGCAAAGTCTCAACCACCAGACCACCAGGGAAGTCCCTATTTGATATTTTAAATGCTACTTTTATAATTAAAAACAATATATATTAAAAAAAGCTTCATAACTTTCAAACTTTTTGTGGTCCTAGAAAAAAAATCTTCAAATGTTTTTCTATAAGGAGATTTTAATTTCAACTTGAAGGCAGTTTTGACAAACATGTGGCTTGCCATCTATTTAGGTGGTTAAATACAGTCTTGCCTGGATATAGGGATAGATCTCATAATCCTTCAAGGCCACTTCAATCTCTGAATTTCCTATAAAGTATAGGTGACCAATTAATCAAAGAAGCAGGACTTTTCCCCTAAATAACAGCAGGTGGATGGTGTTGTTGGATAAATTCCCCCAAATGAGGTAGCCAGCCCCTTAGAAAATGGCTTCCCAGTATTCCTTGACTACTGTTTTCTTTATTGAAAGACACACACTCACTCTTTCTCTCTCAATCTGTGCAACCAACCTGAACCTTGGCAGTTCAGCTTCAGCCAAAGGGCCAGGGGAAGCCCCGAGGCAGCTAGGTTCTGCACCACTGCCACTTACAGCCTGGGAGGCAGTCTTGGGAGAACAAACCCTGAGAAGAAAAAGCTCTGCTGTTATTAAATCATAGAGGCTGGGGCGGCTATGGGGCGGCAGTCGGACACCAGCACCACCTGCCACATGCAGGAACTCAATTACGTAGTGACACCTGCTATTCCTGTGAAGGGACAGGGTGGGAGGACAGGGGTGTAGACAGAGCCTCTGGTGGAGCTATTGGCAGTTGATTTTCCAGAGCTGGTAGGTTCTCTTTTGGAAAGTTACCCTTCCATCTCCTACAGACCTCTTCCCAAGAGAAACAGCTGCATCTGCTCACCCTGACTTTTGTATTTAATTTGGTTCTGAAGCTAAAGCAGTGGACAAATGACTGAGGAACTGGATACCCTCAGTGAAGCCCCAAACAAGCTGTCTGAGTAACTTCTATTCCATGAGGCCCAGAGAAAAACAGTAATGAAATGAAATCGCTTCCTGCGGTGAAACAAACATGGGAACATTTATGCAATTGTTTTTATTTATTCATCTCTAAAGATTGACTGCAGCAATTTTTGGATGGTTGACACCTTAGATTAACACTAATTATATTGCTATAAATTTGGTTCAGGGTCAGAATGGGAATCAGGAAAGAGGGAAAACAATAGCCACAAAAATCTTCAAACACTGAAATGAAGAAATACTTTTTCCCTTGAATTAATACTACTTTCCCATAGACTTCCCTAGACTGGTTTGCAGCCTAAGGTAATAGAAAACAAGGCTTGGGCATATGGAAGAAACCTCAGGTTAAGCCATGGTGCCAGATAAGAGACTAAAACCGCGATCTGAGTGTCACTCTCAGGCACAGTTTAGGAGCGCAGGCAGATTCTCAAGTGTGTCCCAGGGTTCTTCCATTTTCACCTTCAATTCCCCCTTTTCTGGCCAATTCAGGGCTGTACAACCCCCTCGCTGCCTCTCCTGCTCATGCTGTTATTTACAGGGAACCCAACAGGCACGTGTGGCTCCTGCTGCGACAGAAAAGCAGCAAGACCAGCTGTGATTCTCCTCCTGAACGCCTGGACAGTTGGGCTGGCTGAGGAAGGCTTCTTCAGGCCCCCGGAAGGCCTGGAGCCCTGGGAAGAACACTGCTTACCCTTGGGAAACCTGGCAACAGTTGCCTGTGATTTCTGGTGGAAATGACCAATCAGAATCAATCCATCTCACTGAGAAAGGCCAAGGGAAAAAAAAAACAACAAAAAACAGCTTCCCTTCCAAAAATTGTAAAAAGGAAATGAGGAGAGAAGAAATCAAAATATTTAGAATGGCATAAAAAGTGATATGCGTAAACTTCTTTTTGTTATTAAATCTAACTATAAGTTTCCTAAAGTCCAGTTACCAAGTGGAATTGTGTGGGAAAGAAGAGAGAGACCGGCTGGAATTTTCCTCAGGAGTTCACAACTTCAGGCTGAGAGGTCCTAGGTTTGCGCTGGGGGAGCCCCTTCCTGAATGAGGGCTTGGGTGGGCCAGGCTCCATGCTGGCTCCAGTCACATTCGTCCCTGCAGAGTGAGCCTGGCCCCGTTCACTAGTGTTTCCTGGTGCCTGGGATGGAGCACTCTGGTACCTGGAACCAGATGAATACCATGAGCTATTTCTGTAACGACCCACGCTGTCATGTCTCCCTTGGTTCGTGGGGTCACTGGACTTTTGGCCTTGTGGCCTGTAGCCTTGTCCTCCTCGTCTGTTTCCTGGCAATACCTAAGGATAAAAGAATACAATGTTCAGAGCACAGTGGTATAAGGGCACCCGAGGTGTACCAGTTCAGTGTACAGGAATATTCTGAAAGCCTAGCAGTGGTACAGTGGTATCCCATGCTTGGGACTCGGTTCTCTTAATACTCACAGAATTTGGTCAGCCGATCCAACCTAGACCTAATGAGAACTCGTAAATCTATCTCCCCTCTGCCTTTCATCTCAGGGTCCTCTCTACTGAAGAGCTTTTCTTTAGCTGGGGTGAGGAAGAAAGAGCATTCTCTGGGGCTATTATAAGCCTTCAATTGGGCAAGTGTCTTATCACATGTCTGAATTTTGTAGATCACAAGCCATTTGTAAAGATAATGAACATTTGAATAATAAAATATGCTTCACTATGATCTACTTTGCTATATATCATGAACCACAGATTAAATCACGCTGCGATGACATTTAACACATTCACAGTACAACCCGAAGAGCTCATGGCACAGGATTTTATTTTTGTCCTCTGATTCCAATGTAATATCAGTCTGAAGAATTACTTACTTCAGGGTAATTCACAGCACTGCCTTGGATGGCTCTTATGGTATCTTCCTCAAATCAAGGAAAAGCATCTATGGATAGTGCTGCAACTTTCTAGCGTCTGTTCCCTGCCCTCCCTGGTTCACGCTCTCCCTCTCTCCCGGTATGCTCTCCCTGTGCTTCCAGGGAGCTGCTGCTTCAGACGCATTCTGGCGAACCTGCCACCGTGGTGCTTTCCACCTCCAGATGGGTGCACGACTCCCAGTGTGACCAATTACCAGGCAAGACTACTGCCTACAACAGTGAGGATCACTGCCAACATCACAAAGTCAGTAGTCCTGGCAACGGGAAATCTAAACTGGCTGGTGAACTGGAATATACATACCAAACCCTTCCTCTGGAACTAACTGAGGCTGGAGGGATTCAAGATAGGTGTGGAAGGGGCATAAAGAGAAGCAGGTCATGTACTGAGCTGGCATGTTTAAACTGTGACAACCTGGTTTAAAAGCTTTTCTGCCTAACACGCTCAGTGTGGAAGCTAGGTTACCTCTCGGTGAGGCTGGTAGGTTCGGCCACCGGAGTTTGCTGTGGTTGCAGGCGTCTCCCCTGGTGCCGAGTTCTTCTTGTTAGCGCTTGTAAGGCTGGGAGCAGAGGCGCAGGAGGAAGCAGCAGCAGCAGAGGCGGCACACGGGCTACCCAAAGACACAGATGCAGCCAAGCTACATCGAGACCGGGTCGAATAGCTGTTCTTTGGATGGGACACTGAGACAGAAATATGAGAAAGATGTGGTCACGTGATAGAAAAACATGCCTGGTAATGTTCTCCCTGTTTCTCCATTACATGATGAGCAATTTAGGATAAAGAACTGTCTGAGTACTTGTAAAGCTAAGCTAACAGGAAGGAAAACCTCCCTTCTGCCCTCTTCCTCCATGCCTTCCAAATCCTGGCGGCTTTGTAACAATCCGTCAGAGTGGCCCACCCCCCCACCAACTAATGATTTCTCGGCGTTCCTACCGCCTCAACGCCTGGCTTTCGCTCCAGTGGCTGACTAAGCCCAGGAACAATAGTATGGGCCATATGCTCAGTTTCCTATGCAAGGAGCATTTCTAAAGTACCGACTTCGCAAAGAAAGAAAAAGTTAAATGAAACGCTAAATTCTTTTTTAAACATCTGAATGATGCAAGATGAGTTACGTACAAACAGAACTAGTCTTCACAATGAATATCTATCTTCCTAAGGTTCTTTCTGGAAACGTAACTCCAAATTCAAAATATCAGTTTAGTTGAAAAATATTAACATTTTCAAGTTTTGTCAGAATTCAATGGTTTAAAAGTAGTCCCTAGATTTTTTTCCCCTTGGTTTTAAGCCTGGGCTAATGTTGAGTTCACAATCACTGCCCTAAGTTCAACATTTATTTCACTTTTACACCGAGAACAGAAGAGCTGAGCTCAGGGTCTCTGGGTTTGACTGACGCATCACTTACAAGCATTCCTCTTGGAGGATCTCCATTCCCGCCTGCTCACCCCCAGCACCCCCGTTATGTGCCAGGCCAAGCAGGCAGTGTTAGCTCCATTTTGGAGAGGAGTAAACCGAGGGCAGCATACAGAGCATAGACACTGGGACTCAAACCTGGTCTGACTCCAGTGCACATGCTCTTTACACTACAGCCAACACCTCTCAGCTCAGCAGAAAACGAGGAGAAGACCACCACAAATTTAGGGAGCTGGGAATTGCCCACTCTCAGAGCTCAAAGCATCTGTGTTCACTGACTTGTTAAGTGTCTCTGAGTCCCTTTTCATAAAAGCAAGCAAGCAAGCAAACCAAAACCCAAGAGGGAGCGAGAGTCAGAGGAGAAGCCAATTGGCACTTCAGTCTCTAGTTAGGAGAGGGTGGTCTTCTCCTCACCGTCTCCGGCACCCTGAATCTCTCACCATCTCACCTTGTCCAAATGAATCAATGTTCTTCTTCAGGGTCTCTACATCACAGGTGAATCGGGCCACTCGTCCTAGATCCTCATCATATTTACGTTCACTAACAAAGTGCTGGAGAAAAGACAAAGACAAACTTCCAGATGAGACAAACAATGTACAGGATTTCTAGCTTGCTATGCAATGCAGGAGAGCTGGCTTCAATTCCTGGGTCAGGAAGATCCCTTGGTAAAGGAAAATGGCAACCCACTCCAGTATTCTTGCCTGGAGAATTCCATGGACAGAGGAGCCTGGCAGGCTACAGTCCACAGGGTCACAAGAGTCAGACACAACTTAGCGACTAAACCAACCATAAACAGATAAACAGGATTACTTTCAACTGATTTCTTTTTGTGCTTCAAATTTCACTAAGTGGCCATATATTACCAGTGCTGGGTGGCTGACAAAATCCAGCCATTTTCTTTAAGAGTCTAAAGATAAGTCCATTTGGGAGCTTTATGAAATGCTGTATGATGGTCAGTAGGTGTAAATCAAGAGAAACTGAAGGAAGGAGAAGGAACTCGCGATGGAGGGCCATCTTTCTCTCCACTGTTGGCTACTCTTCATGCTGCTCCATTATATACACAGGCAGAGGCAGCAAAAATGTCCATAGTTACAACAATGATTCCATTTAAATAAATGGTTTGGTGTTCTTTAATAGAAACTTCCTTAGGAAACCCACTGCACCTCTTTATACAAAGTAGGATTTGTTAGTCCTTGAAATAGGAACAATTTCTTGAGTTGGAAAATCATTCATGTGAAAAGTCAGCTTTGCAAATCAGAAGAATTTGTGCTGCAAGTAATTTAATCCTTTTAAGCAGACTGAGCTGAGAAGTAACCAACCTCTTGGGTCAAAAACTAACTATACTACAGAAATAGTGGGACTAGAAAAATGTCAGGAATAAAATGCTTCTGGGGTCTATTTCAATAAACAATTTCTAAGATAGCCTGGAATCATTTTTTCAGATGAAAAAGAGAATAAGAAAGAAAAGTTAAGGCCTAGATATAATTTGGAAGAACTGAAATCCTCAGAGCAGCCCTCTGTCTGGGGGTGTCCTAATTCCACTTTGGATTTTCAAGGGGGTAGAATCAAATGCATCACAATCCTTGGGATGCACCTAGAAGCAATAAATGGGAGAGAAGGAATAACAATTAGCTTTGGGCCTTAAAGTCCTAAAGCTTCAGAGTATATTGTGGCTCAGGAAAGCTCATGAATCTCTATAACAAAGCCTTCAGACACGTAATATCAGTCTGAGATTAATTCTGAAGCAAATTCTAGGGTTTGCTGAGCCAAAGACATAACAGGAATGACGGAAATAAAATGATCTGGAAATAAGACATTTAAATTGCACAGCACCCACTTCAGTACACTGAAAACGTGGAGAAACAGATCCTTAGTCAGCCTGCAGAAATATTTCTAGCAGCTCTTCAACCACGTGGGAAGGGGAACAGATGAAGCCTATGAGAGCCAGAATTCTTATCTAATTCCAAAGGGGTTTCCGGCTTCTCCCAGATAGTTGAATGAGACTGGCATCAATACGAGGAAGACTCTCTATAAAATTTAGCAAAACTAGCCTTAGTTAATTAGAAAATGGTACTTTAAAACTTACATTGCTGGCTTCACTACTTCTCCCCAGTATAGTCTAAGGGGAAGGAGCGAGGGGCTAACACAAATATAAGTTTGCATGAAAGACCAGGTCAGGATGGTAACCAGGATGGCTGTAAGGTCTCAGATGATCCTCTGTCTGTGCTTTTATTTTCCAAAGGCTGTTATAAAACCTCCCCAGCAAGTATTCCTCTTAAATATGGTAGTAAATTTCACACTTCAGAAACAGCAGAGTTAGGTCTTGGGAGTAGAGAAGGCCAACTCCCCTGGTTCATACAGCTCACAGCTGAGAAACAATTAATTAGAATGCTGGTGTCTACAACTACCCATGATTAACCCAGCTTCTCTCGGGTTCCCATCTTAGTCTCAGAAATATTGTTCTTTGTATAAGAATTTAAAATGTCTGAGTATTGAATCCAAGTAATCTTTATAGACAGATTACAATATAATCAACATCTCAAACTGCTCATTTTTCTCTTATAAAATCAGAATTGACCAACCACTTAAATGTCTACTGAACACCTACTAGGTGTCAAGGCACTATGCCAGGGCCCTGGAGACACAGTAGTGCCTATCGAATGAGGAAGACAGGTTACTCAACTACACATACAATTATAAGTGTGCTAGGAAGGCACAAACAGGGGATGAGACAGGAAAGCCAGAAAGGATGAGGAGATAAGGAATGAGATGTGAGCTGGAATGGTAGGGGGTAGGTGG
>SJYA01000775.1:1252253-1289611 GCA_006410615.1 Neotragus moschatus
TACGGGGTACGGGGTTGGGGGGGAGTGGGGGAGAAAGGAGGGAAGAGAATGCTCTGGGCAGATGGGAAAGCATGTGCAACAAGCCTGAGAGGAGGGAACAGGTATGCCTGTAGAAAGGAGAGCTAGCACAGCTGAAGTGCTGGGAACAGGGGGGACAATGTGCAAAGGATGGCAGTAGGGCCAGACCATACGGAGCCCTACAGGCCATTAAGGATTAGAGACTATTCTGAAAGCAATGGGAAGTCTGAAGCAGGGTCTGTAGTGTGAGGAACAGATATGAACAGGTGAGGACGGCAAGGTGGTGGCCAAGTGGAGAACTGAAATTAGTTAAGAGGCTACTACAGAAGTCAAAGCAAGAGATCACAGTAGCTTGATCACGATGGTGGTGGTGGAGACAAAGAGAAAGGTCAGATCTGAGATTGTGCAGAAGGTCAAATGGACAAGGCTGCTGACAGATTTAATTGTGGGAAAGGGAGAAACTTCCTAAGGCTTCCACTTTGGACACTGGGTAGGTGACAGTACCACTTACAGGGCAAGAGAACTTGCAAAAGGGCCGGGTTTGGGAAGAAGGGGTCATGAGTTCAGTATATTGGATATCGCCATGAATTATGGAGATTTGCTACCTTAGTCCCCGAGGGTAAGAAGAAAGGCAGAAAAGAGAAGGAAACTTTACCTTGATATCAGCTCTGAGCTCAACCAACTGCTCTTCTGACATCCGAACAGCCACATCAGTCATTTTCTTTAGAAGTTCGGCTTTCTTTTGACGGCTAAGCAAAATTTCCACTGTAGAGGGAAAGGGAGCATGACTCTTATGGTCTGCTAAATAGGACAAAGAAGGACTGGAAATATAGGCCTTGCAGTGTGTACTCATACTGCCAAAGGCTTAGCTGCCCACCCACCCAGAAAGTGAAAATACCAAAGGTCCAGTTTCCACCTTCTTGAGGGACTCTGAAAGCAGTTTATATGGTAAACACTTATGACTCATAAAGACTCATAAATCATTTGTCATTTTTCTTTCTCCTCTTCCCAGTTAAAAAAAAATTTATTAAGAAGCACATACACTGGGACTTTCCTGGTGGCCCAGTGGTTATGATTCTGTACTCTCAATGCAGAGGGCATGGGTCTGGTCCCTGGTCAGGGACTAGATCCCACAGGCTTTAACTAAGAGTTCACACACTGCAAGTACAGATCCTGCATGCTGCAACTGAGACCCAGTGCAGCCAAATAAATAAACTGAAACTTCCACTTGACTCTGTGTTCCCCTCCCTGGAAGAAACCACTGACAACAATTTTTCATGTATATTTTCTAATATATTCTCTGCATATACGGAATACCACAATACTCAAATTCCCTAATGATGCATATTTAGATTGTTCACAGCCATTTTGTAGAATAACTTTTAAAATATTTTAATTAGAAACAAATTTTTTTTTGGCCACACTGTGGATCTTAGTTACCTGACCAGGGATGGAATCTGAGCCCCCTGCAGTGGAAGCTTGAAGTCTTAACCACTGGACCGCCAGGGAACTCTGTTTTACTGCTTTTAAAAAAACATCATCTTCGGTTTGCTCTGAGGTACATAAATCAGGTATGGCCACGAAGGATAACAGACAATAAAAAGTCTCCCAGAGTAAAGAGCCAGGGACTACAGAGGACAAACACCCTGTAAGGCTGGCTGGGGAGAAGGACAGTGAAGCCTGGGTCCCTCATATCATTTTAGAGATGCCCTATAGCCCTGGACTGCTTACCTCTGGACCTTTCATTCCATGAGAGAAAAAGAACCTCACATTTATTTAGGCCATTCCGTGGCACGCAGTTAAACTCAATTCCTAACTGTTATGCACAGAATCCTGTAACCTACTGAGAAATTAGCCAAATTTATGTTAGAAAAAAACAATTTTTGAAGAGCTACATCCGGTGTTACAGAGAGCTGGAATGTCTTTAGCAGCTTTTCTCAGTCTGATTTGCCACAAATGTGGATGGGCTGCCCATACCCCTGTCAGGTTAAGCAACAGGGTACACTTCTGCAATAAACTAGGAACATGCATATGAAAGTTTCTCAACACAAAGGCCCAACAAATACAAATGATTCATTGGTCTGGCTCCCAAGATAAAATCTATTTGTCATTTGTATCAAATTCTCTCACCTTCAGCATTCTAGGATTCTAAGATAAAATTACAAATCTCAAGATGGAGAAACGTGTCAAGTATAGATTTCTACACATAGCATATAATTCAGAGAGCCTAAGTATATGATCTTGGACAAGTCACATTTTTCTAAGGAACTAGCTTTTTCATTTATGAAATGAAAAAAATTAAAAAGTCAGAAAACCTAAATCTCCCGTAAGGTTGATGTTAAGATCAGATATGAATGAGTGTGTAAAACCCTAAACTGTGAAGTACTATGAATACATAACTAATAAAACTATAATACATAAAAAAGAAAAAAGAAATTTGATATTATTGGTAAAAGAGTAATTACATTAGTGTCATTGAGAACTAGGATTTTTAGTATGGAAGCAAGGAGATACTGATATAAAATTGATGAATTTGAGAAAAATCTGTAGCTCTGAATTTGATACTAAAAGATTGGCCATGAATTGATAATTGGTTAAGGCTGGGTGCCGGGCGGTGGGTAATTATATCAGCCTCTCTACTTGAAATATGTTAACAATTTTTCTATAAAAGATGTATTTTAAAAAGCACTTTCTTCTTAACAGTAAGGACTATGTCTTTTTTCCTCTCTGAATCTTCACCTTCAAAAAGAGAATACATCAGTACAAGAATGGACCGAAACTGTCACTAGAAATTTCAGGATATACCACTCAATTTAAGTGCTATCTCACTTCTGAAAAACAATGGATAGCATCTCTGCTATGTATCCAACACTTTGTTGCTGCTGCTGCTAAGTCGCTTCAGTTGTGTCCGACTCTGTGCGACCCCATAGACGGCAGCCCAACAGGCTCCCTTGTCCCTGGGATTCTCCAGGCAAGAACACTGGAGTGGGTTAAAATGGATCAAAACTGAACTCAATCCAGTGCTTCAAAGCTGCCTCCTCTGGCCCAAGACCACAGACACAAATGACTTAACTGTGATTCATCTCAACCTGTATCCATTATCAACAGTTTGAGAGCAGGTTAAAAGAAACAATCTTCCTAATTACAAATCTGGCATTCAATGCACGAAGGTAAAAACTGCTGAAAAGCCCTAAATCAATGCCCTGTACAAAGTGCAGTTGACATTCTCTTCTTTTTATACAGCTGTCTATCTTTAACCTAATCCTTAACAGAAACGACAAAAACAGGTTCTTCTGTATAAAATCCCACAAATTATTCAACTTAGACTATTCTTCCAGAATCTATTTTAGTAATCTTTCAAAGAGTCCTAGTCATGGGTATCCTGAATCCTCAATTAATTGGCTTTTTCCCTAGCCAAGGATAACAGAGTGAAGAAACTTCACTGAGTAAAGTTTCAACAAACTGAGAAAACAAAGTTCTGTAAGAGGTAATGACAGGGATATATATATTAATTGTAGGCAACCTGGTAAAGTCTCTGATTATGCCAAAGGCTTTTTCCCAAGTAGCAAAAAACCCAAAGGAATTAGTCACTGAAGGAAAAAACAAAATAAACCCCAGGCACCTGCAAGATAAATCAATTTTCCTTAGCTGAGATGGCAGATACCATGACGTAGACATTGAAATCTATATTCAAAATATTAAAATTGGGAAATATTGATAAATAGGCTATTATAAAGTTGCTTCACCCGAAAGCATTCCTATGCCAGCACAGTACAATTGCTCAAGACTGTTTAACTAAATATATAAACTCTTAGTGTGGCATTTACATTGAGCTTTTGTTATGGGGATTGACAGGCAGGTACTTATTAACTGCTAATAGTTTTAATAAAGATCAATCTTACTTGCTTCAGCTTTCACTTTGTCCATTTCAGCAAGCAATGCCACTTCGCGATCCATTAAACTAGGAAGGGATGACAAAGGGAAAGAATGTTGGATCAGAAACACAAACAGAACAGCACAGTGTTAATAGTGGAGAAAGACTTATGCATTTTTTCCCTAAAAGCATACTACAAAATAAGCACTGTATATACCACATGAAAATCTTATCTTGCCCTCAACAAAGACTATTTTAAAGGTTTCAATACAGAAATCTAATTCCCTTTTATTTTTACTGACACATATTACAGCAAATTAGTAGCTAGACATTTAAGAGTTGAGAACCAGTAGATGGCAGTAGCGAACTACAAAACACTTTTTGGTAAGTTGTGCTAAAGCGCAAGTCCTCACGAAAATTACATATTTCTACATATGTGCATATATTTTATTTTATATTCTGGTCTATAAAACTGGTCAGTTTTGCTTCTAATGAATTTTTACCAAGCAATACCCCTGCTAGGGCCCAACACATTTAACCACTATTAGGATTTATAGATCTTCAACATTTTGTTTTAGCACAGTTGCTTACCAAGTCCACTAGCACTTTAGTCTTTAGAATGCAGAGTAGTCAAAAGACACACATACTGGTGCTAGTTTTGGATAAATGTTTAATAATAATCCAGAAAAGATGGAATCAAAGGTTTCTGGAAGGCTTTTTTTTTATTGAAAAGGAACATTAAACAGGCAATTAGAATTTTCTCCACTATAAATGTAAATGGTTTGTAAGCATGGGAAAGCTTTCCCATGTTCTTTTTTTTTTTTTTCTTTCCCATGTTCTTATAACAGAGCCCACCATCTTCAACGAACATATAGACAGATAACAGGTTGCCCTAGTACTAAACCTCTGGATACAAATAATTTTCCTTACCACATCAGTTTTGCTTAGTAGTGGCAAAAAAAAAAAAAAAAAAAACAACCAAAAAACTACAGCTTTAGTATCTGTACAAACATAAAATGTTCCAACTCTCTTCATAGTTGAAATTCATTCTAATTTCTCCTTTTGAATGGGTGTATAACTACAGGGTTAATAAAAGTTCTCTTATTTCTGGTTGTAAAACTAATCACACACATATGCATATATATACACACACACACACAGATATACACACACACACACACACACAGGGAAAAAAAACCCAACTCAGTTTAGCTCTATACATTGTTATGTTAGCACAAAGTAGTTAATATGGAGACGATAAAGTGAGATATTCAAAAAACCATAAGGCAGGGACATTTTCTCAAGGAGTAAAATCCTCTACAGTGACATGATAAAGAACAGGTTTGATAATCATTATGCATGATGTTAATACACAGACTTGTAACAAATTTGGTCGGCATATTAATTCCAAAGTGCCAGACTAGAGAGAAGATACAACTATTGTGGGGTAGCAACACTTTTGCTAAGAAAGCATTTCCCAAACCTTGGCAAACATTTTGCTCCAAGAACTCTAGCAGCACTTGGACTACACTTGGACTACCTAAAAGGCAAAACAAAAGCACATCTGAGACAGGAGCTGCCAGGCCTCGAGTTCAGTATTATCACTTCTCCTCTGCTGCTAAATCACTTTAAGATGCAGACATTGTCCGTCAGATGACAAATTTAACTGATGAAGCTTGTAAAATATTTATTAAAAGAGCTTAGCAAACAAGTAAGCTTACAATCTTTATTATGAGATAGCAGAGTGCCACAGGACACTCTTAGCAAGGAAAAACAGTACCATCATCATTAGACTTTCTATAGTGTCACTATGAGCTAGCACATCAAGATGGCACTTCTAGTTCCTATAAGAATGGTCAGCATCCCTTACACAAGCTTTGTTTCTTGAACCACTCATTGGTGATCATAAGAAATCCACAGTGCAGTGTGTGGGGAGTCATGACGGCATGAGTGCTCAGTTGTGTCTTGACTCTTAGTGACCCTATGGACTGTAGCCTGCCAGGCTCCTCTGTCCAGGGGAGTTTACAGGCAAGAATATGGCAGTGGGTTGTCATTTCCTCTGCCAGGGGTCATACGACCATTCCAATAAAAAAATAAGCTTACCTTCCCATGCCAAAAAACACTGAAAAGCAGTAAGGATTTTTATTTCTTTTTGTCTGTTGTCTGTCATGTTACTATCTACCGATAACATCTACTGAAAGATTCTGTGATGTCAGCCAAGCATTAAACAGAGGAATCTATGGACTAACTGTTGGGATATTTTCTCAGAGAGAAGCCTGATGAATCTATGCAATTTTTCACTCAATTTTTTATAAGTCTTTAAATAGAAAAATGAATAAATGTTAAATTACATCTAATGTAAGTACCTGATAATTAGTTTTTCTGATAATAATTTACGTGCCAGACATTAAGCTTTTGGTTCCTGACATTCACTTCAAAGATAATAATCTCAAATGAATAAGCTACACAAGAGAAAGGGCGATGCCAGGCCATTCTCTTAGAAGGTCCTGGGTGAGCTACATAACTGACCACTTGAGTGACCAGAACTTTTCCTTCCCATGGTTTAATTCTTGCTTTTATGTTTTAAATTCACTAATAAACAATGAACCCACAAAACTCAAGGCACCCCATCCTGGATCGCAATAAAAGCATGACTCAAGGTTCATGCTCTCCTTAAACAAACTTCACTGTGTGGTTCTAGGCATGCCATGTACCCTCCAGGACTTGTGAGTAATAAACCTTGTTTTTGTTGCTGAGGTGCATGTAGCAATCATTAGAGCCACCAGGGCCTGTCTGCCACAACACTGATTCATGGGGTGGGGGCCACAAGTAGTCCAGGGCCCAGGTGAGTGACCTTAGGCACTGCTAGCTGATGGCATCACCGAAGTATGCTGAGACCAACACAAACACTATAAGAACTTTCTTAAAAGTATATCACACAATGTATTACAGTTGTATAGATGAATGACTATGTTTTAGGTAATTAATGCTAAAGCATTTAGGAATGACGTTTATGATGCCTGCAACTTCCAAATGGTTCTACCAAAACACACATACATAGCAAAGACACTGATCACTGTACTACCCCTACAACTTTTCTATATTCTGAAAGTTTAAGTTGTGGAAATATATGCATCACAAAATACACAGAGAAAGTGAGAAGAGTTCAGAAGTGGAAAGTGGCTAAGCATAACATAAAGAGCAGAGGCAATTTTCACAATTAAAAGTGGTAATTTAATGTAACATAACTTTCTGACAGTGAAGAAACTTTAGCTAAAGTTTTCCATCTGTTCCTAAGCTGTAGTGGTGCCAGTAGGAATCTGTAGCCAAGAGATTCAAAAGTACCTGTGATTTGAGGTAACAGTTTTTTAGATGCTATAACTCTTAGCAATGAGTCCTTTCAGGGTGATGAGAGGCTCATTCATACTACCAGACTTTCTGTTGCTACCTTGCTCACTCAGTACATGAGGGTACTAAGCTTGCAACTGTTCTGTCAACTTCCTGAATGGAAACACACCATGATGAGCATCTGATACACTAGACTCAGAAATTCTGCTAAATTTGTTGGGACTCTGTTTAGAAAGACACAAGGTCTTATTAAGCCTGGGCCTTATACAGCACACAGATCCTGTCTTTGACCACAAAGGATGGTTTTAGGTGTCACAGTTAAGGAAAAAGACTGGTAAATGTCCGAATGTTCTGTATTTCCTTCCCTCCTTACCAAGACTTTTTTTTACTATCTTCCCATTTCCTCAACTTACTCTACAGCTTTTTGTGTAATTTACTTGGTCAAAATAGTTGTCTCTGTAGCATCACCACTCATATCTCTAAGATACATTATATGTCCATTATTTAAAGCAGGACCTTCAATTAATATTTTTAACATGTAGTTTACTGACTATACTATTACCTTCAGTAATTTCTTGGTTCCAAAAAACTATTAACTATCATTTGTTTATAATTGTTGTATTAGTGTGTGTTCAGTCACTTTCTTTGTGTCTGACTCTTTGCGACCCCATGGACTGCAGCCCGCCAGGCTCCCCTGTCCATGGGATTTTCCAGGCAAGAACACTGGAGTGGGGTGCCATTTCCTCCTCCAGGGAATCTTCCGACCCAGGGATGGAACCCATGTCTCTTATGTCTCCTGCATTGGTAGGCGGGTTCCCAGTGTCACCTGGGAAGGCCCAGCTGCATTAGAAAACACTGTTATAACAGAAACAATTCTAGCAACTGTTGAGCCGACTAATTATTTCAAGGGTTTATACGCTAAACCACCCAGTAATGTTCTTACAAAACATTTATACTTGATTTTATTTGCTGAAAACCTAAAACCTATTTATTCTAATTCCACTAAAGCAGAAATCCAAGCAAAGCCCAGCCAATGCAAACACCTTTATTTTTCTGAAGACACTTCCTCCTTCTCACATAAAACAACCAAAAAAAGAAAATTTTTAGTAGTTTTCGTTAGCAGAGAATTAAATGACACTTCATGTGTTTCATAAAACTCCGTATTCCCAACACTGGTTTTATGAGTATGGTACACACATTTAGGCTCAAAGAGCATCTCAATTCTAAAGTAATACGAGGGACCATATGACTCGATGATATCTTACAGTATGTTTTGGGAAAAAGAAACAGCAGCAATTTGCAGGGGGGCACAGTTAGATTCCTGGTCTGGGAACTAGGAATCAAACCCATGTGTGACACATGCACCAAGAGTCTCTCTTCCAGCTTTAGTGCAAAAGTGAGCCTTCAATGGTGATGGGTGGGATGAAGATCGTAGGTTACTGGGAGTCAGAATACACAGATTCAAACATTGAGTCTGCGACTTAAATATGATGTCATGTTAGGCAAACAGCTTAACCTAAGACTCAAATTCCTTTTAACAAAAAAATTAAGGCTCCCTCTTCACAGGACAGAAATCAGTATGAAGAAATCAGATAGTATGATTGATCATGTTTGGAAAGGAACCTGTCCTGTTTTGTATGTTACTTAGTTATTTTCTCAGATGGTTAAAGAGTTAGAATTCTTTTAAATTTATTTATTTTTAATTGGAGGATAACTGCTTTACAATGCTGTGTCAGTTTCTGCTGTACAACAGTGTGAATCAGCCGTCTGTACACATGCATCTCCTCCTCTCGAGCCTCCCTCGCCCCACCCCCATTCCACCCCTGCAGGTCATTGCAGAGGACTGAGCTGAGCTCCCTCTGCTATACAGCAGCCTCCCACTGACCAGCTAGTTTACACACAACAGTGTATATATCTCAATACTGCTCTCTCAATTCATCCCACCCTCTCCTTACCCTGCTGTGTCCTCAAGTCTGTACTGTATGTACATCTGCGTTTCTACTCCTGCCCTGCAAATAGGTTCATCGGTACCATTTCTCTAGATTCCATATATATGTTAATACATGACATTTTTCTCTTTCTGACTTACTTTACTCTGTATAACAGGCTCTAGGTTCATCCACTTCACTACAACGGACTTAAACTCATTTGAATTTTAAGTCAAAGACTATCAAGAACCATGGAGGCCAAATACTAGTAGAAATAAGATACTAATGTACTCAACATACAAAAACAAGAGTGCTAGGTACCTTTCTGATAACACATTATAACAGTAGCCTATTCCTTTATTTCTGTGGTTTTTAGACATTTTTGAAAGTGCTTTTGTTCATAAAATGATTTTCTGAATTTTCAGCATCTCTATAAATAAACTTTAAATTTAAGGATCTAAAAGCATTTGTTAAGACAAAGACAGTTTACTATAATAAGAAAAGAGAAGCTCAAATAAAAGGAAGTAACTTTTCTAAGGTGAATGAAGAATCAGCCAGGAAAAATTTCAGTCTTAAGCACAGGCTTATATTGACTTCATGTGCTGCAGAATCTCAAATTTCTTATCACTTTTCTCCTTTTAATAACTATCTTTTGATTTTCAATAAAACAGAAACTTTATTTAAAAGGCAGGCTAAGTGTGTATCCTTTGCCCACCCCCACATACTGTGACAACCATTCAAAATAGTTTACACACTCTGGCTTCATGTTCCACTTCATATCCTGCTACCTAACAGACCTAAACTTTAAGTCAACTAGGAGCTCCAACAATGTGTCAGACAGATTTTATTAATTAACAAGAAAAGTAAACCTGGGTCTAGTGATGATTATTACTGGATCACCAATAAGGACAGATTTGACGTTTTACACCCTGGAAAGCCACTGCTTTTACCTCCCCACAGGTAAACGTCAGCTTTCATTTAGCCCCAGTGTGAAAGCACTTATCCATATAATTCCCCTAGTGCCCGGTCAGGTGTAATGTAATCCTATTGTTGCAAATTTCTTAGAACCCCTTTCTTTTCTTTTTATAACCAACACAAAAAATGGCTTCCTAAGTGACATTAACTCCAAGCTCTGGTTCAGTGCCAAAGGGAGTTAGCTCACCTGCCAATTATATCTTGAAGTAGCAACTACAAGGGGCATGGAAATAAGCCAGTTTAAAAACCCAGTCAGCCAGAGAGAAGGCTTTACACCAGCAGGAAAGTGCAGGTAATCTCTTTCCTCAAGTTAAATTGACCTGGTTGCTACACCTGCTCATCAATCCTAAACACACAGTTTCTAGGCAGGAAACTACTTCATTTGTCATTTATTAAAGGAGGCTCCCCCTGGCTGGGTTCCAAGTCAACAAGGACTCTTACGTCTCTCTCCCGGAACTGTATTTCCTGGTTCAAGCTGGTTCTGAATGGAGTCAGATCCTGTGGCTAAAGTAATCAGTAAACCAAACAATCATGGAGCCCAGAGGCGTGTCAAGACAAAGCTGTGATGCTCTACTCTCAGTCCTTCCTTCTTAAGCCAATAACATCTGATGTGATGACAATCCAGGGTAAAGGGCACGGGGCTTTCTCCCGGAGGTCAGAAAGAGGAGAAATCAGTTACCTAGAAAAACTTCCAGGGGGAGTCAGAGTTCACTTAACGTGGATTTGGGAGAACTGGTTGGATTTAGCTAAGTAGAAAGACACAAGAGAGCATTACTAGGTTGGAAAAGTAGCATCAAGGAGTGTATGAAAGAGGAAATGTGTATGTTGAATTCTGAGACAAGTAATCTGGCTGGAGTAAAAATGTATATAAGAAAACAGAAGATTTGACATTAAATTTCTAGCTATAAAACCTGCAAGGGGAAACTTGGGATTCATGACAGCATGGATAGATGAGCAGATGAATGATCTAGCCTAAAGTACTTTTTGGTTCATGGATCATTCTTTGGTAAAAGCAGAGCTCAGCAAAGTCTGGAGGCTTTATTCTACCTCTCTGTTAATTCACTCCCTTCTTCAATTCCATAGAACAGGAGAACTGAGGCTACCCACTCTCTCTCTGTCTTTTGTCCACTGTGGCATGAAGTACCAGACTAAGTTTGTGAAGAGAGACACAGTTGAATATGACCTCAGGGAACAGCTCCTAGACAAGTAAGGAAATGGATGGATGGTTGGGAGGAAGAGTGGTATAGGTTCTCTATATTCATGAAAACCTCCTCTCACCTTTCAGATTCTTGAAAGTCTTACAAATAGGCAGTATGGACAGTCTCATATTCCCAGATACCAACCTAGCTGCTTGTCTTCCTGTCATTTTACTTAATTTGGTCTTTTTTTTTTTTAAAGGTCCATTATTAAGTGAAAATACCTCCCCAAAGGAGTTATGGTATAAAAGTTAGTTACCACTTTAATATCTAATAGTTAAAACAGCTTCAATGTTCTAGAAGAAAATTAGAATATATTTCTTCTCCCAAAGATTCTACAATCAAATATATTTGAGAAAAAGCATAGTACAGATCCCTCTAGTAAATTCACAATGGATATTAGCATTAAGGCATCAAAAAGTCCTGTAGNTACCACTTTAATATCTAATAGTTAAAACAGCTTCAATGTTCTAGAAGAAAATTAGAATATATTTCTTCTCCCAAAGATTCTACAATCAAATATATTTGAGAAAAAGCATAGTACAGATCCCTCTAGTAAATTCACAATGGATATTAGCATTAAGGCATCAAAAAGTCCTGTAGTAAAGAAAATTTAAGTATTTTCAAACCTCTTTAACTACTAAACGCTATTTCACCTATAGAACACATATTAATACATTTTAAGATGTGAGAATTTTTAAAAATAAGTTTAAAAAACACAAAATTAAAATAAATCAATGATTAATAATAGGGCACAGAAGGGATGGTTAGAGTGGGGTGCATTAGGAAGGATGAAAGGAGGCAGAAAAACAAAGATAGCTTTTCTACTTTATATTAATGTTGTTGTTGTTGTTCAATCACTTAGTCATGTCTGACTCTTTGTGACCGCATGGACTGCAGCATGCCAGGATTCCCTGTCCATCACCAACTCCCAGAGCTTGCTCAAACTTATGTCCATTGAGTTAGTGATGTCATCCAACCATCTCATCCTCTGTCATCCCCTTATCCTCCTACCTTCAATATTTCCCAGCATCAGGGTCTTTTCAAATGAGTCGGCTCTTCATATCAGGATGCCAAAGTATTTGAGCTTCAGCATCAGTCCTTCCAATGAATATTCAGGACTGATTCCCTTTAGGATTGACTGGTTGAATCTCCATGCAGTCCAAGGACCCTCAAGAGTCTTCTCCAACACCACAGTTCAAAAGCATGGATTCTTTGGTGCTCAGCCTTCTTTATGGTCTAGCTCTCATATCCATACACGACTACTAGGAACATCATAGCTTTGATTATACAGATCTTTGTTGGCAAAGTAATATCTCTGCTTTTTAATATGCTGTCTTGGTCTGTCATAGCTTTTCTTCCAAGGAGCAAGCATCTTTTAATTTCATGGCTGCAGTCACCATCTGCATTGATTTTGGAGCCCAAGAAAATAAAGTCTGACACTGTTTCCCCATCTATTTTCCATGAAGCGGTGGGACCAGGTGCCATGATCTTCGTTTTCTGAATGTTGAGCTTTAAGCCAACTTTTTCACTCTCCTCTTTCACTTTCATCAAGAGGCTCTTTAGTTCCTCTTCACGTTCTGCCATAAGGGTGGTATCATCTGCATATCTGAGGTTATTGATATTTCTCCCGGCAATCTTGATTCCAGCTTGTGCTTCTTCCAGCCCACGTTTCTCATGATGTACTCTGCATATAAGTTAAATAAGCAGGGTGACAATATACAGCCTTGACATACTCCTGTCCCAATTTGGAACCAGTCTGTTGTTCTATGTCTGGTTCTAACTGTTGCTTCTTGATCTGCATACAAGTTTCTCAGGAGGCAGGTGAGAGGCAGACAGGTGAGATTCCCATCTGTTTAAGAAGTTTCCACAGTTTGTTGTGATCCACACAATCAAAGGCTTTAGCATAGTCAATGAAGCAGAAGTAGATGTTTTTCTGGAATTCTCTTGCATTTTCTATGATCCAACGGATGTTGGCAATTTGATCTCTGGTTCCTTTGCCTTTTTTAAATCCAGCTTGAACATCTGGAAGTTCTCAGTTCACGTACTGTTGAAGCCTAGCTTGGAGAATTTTGAACATTACTTTGCTAGCATGTGAAATGAGTGCAACTGTGCCATAGTTTGAACATTCTTTGGCATTGCCTTTCTTTGGGATTGGAATGAAAACTGACCTTTTCCAGTCCTGTGGCCACTGCTGAGTTTTCCAAATTTTCTGGCATATTGATTTGTTCCAAAACATCATGCCATGGGTTACAGGTTCCTGGTTTAAAAGACAGACCCTAATGTAAAGGAGCATGACCTACTCTATAATTATCTGCCCCTTTCCAAACAATATTAACCTTAGGTCCATTCCTAAAGCATGAGTTTCTTTTACCACTCATTCTCACACTGTGACCACAAACAGAATAAAGCAGAAAGCAAAATATAGCATAGGGTTTTTAAGTCTTCCACCATTATATAGAGTAGTTAAGAGTTAGGAATTAAAGAACGTGGTGAATGGCTAATCTTATCATTTTCGTGTTACTGATACAAAATGCAACTTAACTTACCAGCTCTGCAATTCAGCAAANAGCAGAAAGCAAAATATAGCATAGGGTTTTTAAGTCTTCCACCATTATATAGAGTAGTTAAGAGTTAGGAATTAAAGAACGTGGTGAATGGCTAATCTTATCATTTTCGTGTTACTGATACAAAATGCAACTTAACTTACCAGCTCTGCAATTCAGCAAAAGCTTGTTTCATTTTCTTAATAGAAGCATCCATCTCTTCTTTAACTACAACTCGATATCGTGCAAGAGACACTGTGCAGCGCTGGAGGTCTTTCACAGATTTTTCAATATTAGAACCTTGGAAAGAATCCCAATTAAAAAAACAACATAGGTAACTTGAAAACTGGATCTGAATACCTAAGCATGTAATGTAACTAACATCTCATAACTAAGAATGCTTCCTAAATGGCCACCCTCAACAAAAAACTGAATTTTTCAGATTTTTTTTTTTTAAAGTATCCTGGACAAGATGGAGTAATAGGAATTGGACTTACCTTCCTGTCTTAAAAAACTTGACACATACACAAAATATATGAAACAATGGTTCACAGACAATGAACAATATGCAGTACTTCTTACCATCCTCCACAAGAACACAGAAACAAAAGAAATGAGGCCTAAGATTGTCCCAACTTGTTGCCGTAAGAGAGTTTCCAGGCTGCAATGCAAGGAGGAGAAATCCTAAGTTGAGTCTGAAAGTCTCCTTGAATTGAGGGGACAGAGTTGAGAGTTCAAAGAAGCCAAGATGGCTAGAATTCTCAGGGAAGAACAGTAAAGAGAAGAAAGCTACTAGCAAGCTACTAGCAAAAAACTGTACAAAGATACACAGAGGATTCTGAGTGCATGCGTCTGCAGAACCACCCCAAACAGGGCAAAGAACCACTGGAAAGGAGCAGGTGGAATAATCCTGAGAGCTCACCCAGACCAGGAATAGTCGATGCTCACACCAGCATAGTGGGGCGCCAGGTAGAGTACTTAGAGGGGCACTGCCTCAGTAATTAGCTTGAGACTAAAGGCTGCTCTATTTCTACTAACAGAGCTTAAGGAAGCAAGCAGACTGTTTCCAAATAACAGTTCCAGAACAAATCACAAGACTATTTAAAGAAATACAAAAATATCTAGCAATCAACAAAGCAAAATTCACAATGTCTGACATCCAATAAAAAAATTACTAGAGGCAGAAAAATACGATCTATAATGAAAGGAAAAATTAATTAACAGAAACAGGTGCAGAAATGACAAAGATGTAGAATAAAGTTGGTAAGGACATAAAAACAGCTAATATAATCAAATATCACATGTTCAAGAAGGTGGAGGAATAGTATAATCTATTAAGGAGAGACATGGAAGATATCAGAACCTCTGGAAATGAAAAAAAAAAAAATCAGAGATGAAAAATACATTGAATTGGATTAACAGCAGATTAAAAACTTAGAAAATAAAGATTAATAAATTTGAAGATAGCATTTTAGAAACTATCCATAATGAAATTAAACACAAGAGAGAAAATGACTGAAGAAAAGAATCCAAAATGAAAAACTATTTGAGTAGGTACCAAATTTTCAAAACTCCTTACATAACAGGATTTAGTAGAATACAATTCACCATGTAGATATTACAAAACTGATAAAGTTCTCTCTTGATAGTACAGTCTGAATCATTATAAGTGGGTAAGTCAACACTGTAGATAAAGATGAAGCATATTTACCTACTCAATATATTTTAACCAGTTTCTGAGAATTCTAACCTTTTTATATTCACCAATGTCAAAGTTATTATAACTTGTAGTTAGAATAACTGATCTAACAAATTTATAAAGTGCCAAGACACAGATTTTCAATCTTTAATTTAAACCCTTCTTCATCTCAACATGATTTCTTTTAATATCCACCTAAAAGCTTTCAAGTATTGTTTATTTTTGTTTGACTAAATATTCTCAGACTTGCCTTTCTGGGCAAGTTGAGGGCTCTGTTAGAAAGATGAAAAAGGAGAGCCTCAATAATTAAATTTGGCTCATGTGGTATAAATAATTCAATACAGAGCTACAGGTTACAAGTGTCTTTTACATTTCTCTGTTTCATTTGTTCAGGTAAGTGGACTGCCATCCTTAAATGGACAATAGAAGGGCTATTATCTCTATCTAATTATTGGCTGATTATTTAAATAACTATTACAGCTTAAAAAAAAAAAGCAAATGGCTACCATCAATCAATGCTAAGTATTTACTTAAGAAAAAATGACCTTGTTTATAGCTATAGTCTGATAGGTATTAGTAAAAGCATGAAGTTGAGAAGAGAAAATATTTCTTCAAAATATCACTTCAGAGATGGCAAAGCTTTTTACGGTTGTTATCAACCAGGAGTTAAAAATGAAGGAAACAGCACAGATATGTTGCAGTAAAGCAAATAAAACGAAGGTCAATGTTACCAAAAAAGCCGTGCTAGCCACAGAGTTTGACCCTCATTCACAAAAAAAGGACCACTACTGTTGTCTCAAGACTGTACGGCATTACACTACTATCAAACTCCAACTGTGTACACAAAACTGGGGAAAGGCTGGATCGTCATGGATAGTCACTGACTGGAAATGTATTACCTGCTGCCCCTTCTGAAACCTTATTTATGAGAGCAAAGAGATAATTTCCCCTCTTTAGCTAAAAACACAGATTCTTTTTGCTTCCTCTCCAAGTAAGATCTTTGATTTACCAAGCTTTTTGTTGGTGGAAGAGAGGGGAACACCTTCCATGCCTAGATTTGAAAGCTGAGGTCCTACAGTAGTTCTTGAGAGAGACTTGGCAGCATTCCTATTTTGTTGAGAATTCTGAGTAGAGTGCATAGGCAAAGATCTGGACTCGAAATCAGAGACACCATTCTCCAGCATGGATCCTGTCAAATAAAGAGGCCAGTATTTTAGAGTAGAGTTTAGGGGTAAATCAAGGAGCCTTTAAGTACACACGAAGTAAAAAGGCAAAAGTGCAACAAAACAATGCCTCTTAAAAGGTTGTGGTTAGAATCAGCTGACAAAGCAGGACAAAGAGCAGAGCCAGTGAGGCTGTGAGTATCATCTGGCTTAGCCCGAGGAGGCACACTGACTGAAGAGGAGGATTCTTTGTCAGCCCCTCTCCAGACAGGCTAGCTTAATCCTGTACCTTGTCAACTTCCTTGCAGTTCTGGGCACAAGGAAGTGAAGAGTCAATATCACTACCTTCTGACAAGCTTCTGTTAAGTTATGCTGAGAAAAAGATTTCTATACTGTCCCAGGGAAAGAAAGAAGAGTTTCAAAACCTTTTGGAAATGGAAATGGCAAAGAGTTAGGAAATAAAGGAAAGCTAGTTCAGAAAAAAATAGAAGCTACTATCTTTGGTTTGTTTGAGGTGCTATATTTTTTCCTAAGTCTTTGTATGTGCGTGTGTGTGCTCTAACTAATCAATAAATAAAAACATCTGAAATATACAGCATAATTTAAAAAATGGCATTACATGTATAAAGCCAGCAGCAATAGAGCAAGGGAAACTGGTTTAACAAACAAGTAATTAAAAAGCCTATTTTAAAAAATATATTCCCAATATCTTTCCAGTACTCATCAACACGGTTAATAAAAAATGTACAAGCTATTTGAATTTACAACTAATACTAATCTTAATTCTTTATTAAAAAACAAATGTGAGACTATAACAACCAACAGTCTACTTCTAATGAAAGCCATGGGATTACAGTTATGCTTATATATTCCTTATTGTGTTGAGTCTTGGAATAATAACATCAATATCAACTCATGATCACCTTCTGTAATCTCTAAGTATTATAGAACTATTAAATTAGATTTCCACAAGGCTGATTTAGACTAAAATTAAAATACAAAACAAAGGAATAAGAATTATATTTTTCTAGGCCCTTGATAATTACCAAATGTGACTCTTTCCCATAAGAAGTAACAAAATTTAAAAACTAACTAGATTTAATTTATTGATTGCTTTCTCAGCCAAGAAGCCCCTGTATATTTCAGTAAAATGGAACTTTCCAAGGACTTGTTAATACTCACCTGTTCTATCCAGCATTTCTGAAGTGGCAGACTCAGGATCCTCCAGTTCTCTGGCTTCTATTGAAAGTGTTTCCATACCTTCACTGAGTGAGTCCATAGACTCAGTATCATTGATGGCACCGTTGACATGATAACCATTAATACCACCTTTCTCTGAGGAGGGTGCAGATTGTTCCTCTTGAATGGAAACCGACTTACTGGAATCTAGGATACTGTTACTTGGTTCTGCGGCAGGTTTTGGCTTGCTTTTCTTCTTTTTGTTCTAATGGTTATTAAAAATTTGAAAAAAAGAAAAGAAAAAGAAGACCCCGACAATCCAGAGAGGTAACGCCAGCTACCCAAAGGCAACCAATGTTACCAACTTCTCATTTGCTCCTCCAGAAACTGAATATCTTTTCTTATATGTCGAACCACTGACTAAAATAACTACATAAAACACTTTAGATAAACTCAAACACATAAAAATAAAACAGCAAAGCATGACAAAACCCACTATAAGAAAAATCAAAAGATAAACTGCAAAATGTGAGAAAAATATGTGTAATATATACAAAGAAATAAATAGAGAGAGCTCTTAAACAAACAAAATAATAATCCAACAGAAAAACTGGTGTAGCTATAAACATGGAATGAAGTGAAACTTCAGTTTAATAAAGATAAATTAAATCTGCATTGCAGAGGATTTTGCATCAGAAATCTGTCTCCTCACCTAGACAACAATTACACTGGCAGAATCCGTCTAACTATTTTGGAACTCTGGAGTCTACTGAAGGCTTCTAATTTCCAGAAGAAGGCTTGGATGATAAATTGCAGTTAATTTCAGTCAATTTCAGTTCCAAGCACAGTAGCAGATACTCACCCTCCACTCCCAGTTAGGGAACAGGCAGCAGTGCACCTGTTCTTGGAGCAGCTGGCACATAGCTTGCTGGAGTCAGGGTAGAGAAAAAGAACCCTGTCCTCCTAATATCTGGGAGCTGTGTCGTGGTCATTGACTGCTACCTTTCACTAAAAAAGGTATAGACAGAGGCAGGCAGCCACCGATGCTGCACCTCCTCCCACTGTTGCAAGCCCCTCCCCCTCTGGCTGAAGTTTAATTCCTTTAGGGGAATTAAAGTGGTGATGCCCTTCTTCCCCACTTCATTTTTCTTTATTCCCTTTCCGGAGACTGACGTCAAAGACTAGGACATTCAAAAACAACTGTATATACATAAAAAAGCTGAAAGTAATCATGCATGCTCAGGGAAAAGCACAGACAAGATCTGAGAAGACCTTAAGTTTACACCTTAGGCTGACTCTTGGTACAAAGATAGCTTACAACAATTTTAAAATAGAGTAATAACAAAAAATAGCAAACCTGGAGAAAGGGAGAATCTTGTTTCCAGAGTTATCAAATTATTAGATTCAAATGTCTAGCTTTCAGCAAATCACAAAGAACACATAAAAAGTTATAAAGTATGGCCAATACAAAGGAAAAGAATAAATTGATAGAAACTTTCCCTGAGAAAGACTTGTTGGGAGATACATTAAAGACTATTTTTTTCATCCAAAGATTAATTTTAATTTAGTAAACATGGATTCTTAATATGTTACCATAAGTAGGATTTTTTTCACTCAAATGCCTAGTGCATTTTTGGGCTTTCCTGGTGGTTCAATGGTAAAGAATCCACCTGCCAACACAGGAGACATGATCTTTGGTCCAGGAAGATTTCACATGCTATGGAGCAACTAAGCCTGTGCACCCCAACTACTGAGCCTGTGCTCTAGAGCCTGGGAGCCGCCAACTACTGAGCCCACATGCTGCAACTACTGAAGCCCACGTGCCTAGAGCCCAAGTTTAACAACAAGAGAAGCCACTGCAATGAGAAGCCTGCACAACGCCACCAGTCCTTGTCAGGTGCATAGTACAAAAGAGCACAAAGTAGAGCAGCTCCTGCTTCCCGCAACCAGAGAAAAGCCCATGCAGCAACCAAGATTCATACAACCAAACCCCACCCCCAAAACAAAAACAAAACAGCTGCCTTAGAGATGTTCAAAGAACTAAAGGAAAATGTGGGCAAGGTGAGGCAAACAAAGTATGAACAAAACGGAAATATTAATTAAGACACTGAAAAATAAGCTAAATCTAAAGAAAGAAATAAAAAATGAAATTCTGGAGCTGAAAAATACAGTAACTTAAATTTCTTTAAAAAATCACTGAAGGGATTCAAAGGGAAATCTGAGAAGTCAGAAGAAAGAAACAGTGGGTTTGAAGATAGCACAACTGAAATTATTGAGTTTGAGGAAGAGAAAAAAATACTGAAGAAAAGTGAAGAGCCTAAGGGACCTGTGGGGCTCCATCAAGCAAACCAACATATGCATTGTATAAACTGGAGAAGGAGAGGAGGGAAAGGGAAGAAAGAATGTATAAAGAAATAATGGCTGAAAACTTTCCAAATTTGATGAAAGACATGACTATAAACATCCAAGAAGCTTAACAACCTCCAAGAGACGATGAAACACGTTGTAATCAAACTTCCAAAAGATAAAGAATCTAGAAAGCAGCAAGAGAGAAGTTACTTATCACACACAAGAGATCATCAATGAGATTAGCAGATTTCTCATCAGAAACATAGGAGGCCAGAAGGCAGTAGGCAGATATATTCGAAATGCTNAGATATATACAGGCCTACATCTGAGCCAACAGTTTCACATTCCTATTTTGAAGAAAAAGTTTAAAATATCATTTTATCAAAGACATTTTATTTTGACTAAACTTAATGCTAAGAAACAAATGTCTACACTGCAGAAATTAAAGAACCTGCAAGTGTACTAGACGAAATGCTAAAAGGAAAAAAAAAAAAAAAAAAACCCACCAACCCAGAATCCTCTATGTAGCAAAACTGTCTTTCAAAACAGGGATAAATTAAGACATTCCTAGATAAACAAAGAGGAGAGAGTTCATGACTACCAGACCTGCCCTGCCAGAAAGACAGGAGGCCTGTAACATGAAGTGAAAGAACACTAGATGGTAATCTGAAGGCATGCAGAGAAATAAAGAACTTGACAGAGGTAAAATACATGTGCAATTACAAAAGCTAGTATTATTATAACAATGGTTTGTAACTGTACTTTTTGTTTTCTAGATGATTTAGAAGACTAATACAACAAAACCAAAAGCTGGTTCTTCACAAAAACAAAGTTGATAAAAGTTTAGCTAAATGGACTAAGAAAAAAGTGAGAAGACTCAAATTATTAAAATAAGAAAGTGGGTACATTACTATTGATTATAAGAGAATATTATGAACAATCATACACCAACAAATTACATAACCTAAATGAAATTGTTCAAATTCCTAGAAACACAAAACCTACCAATACTGTCATGAAGAAATAGAAAATCTAACTAGTTAGGAGACTGAATCATGAATCAAAAATCTCCTGACAAAGAAAAGCCCTGGCTTCACTAGTGAATTCTACCGAACATTTAGTCTTGCCAAACTTTAAAAAAAAAAAAAAAAAGCTGCTGAAGAGAAGGGAACAATATCTAACTCACTCTATGACGTCAGCATTACCCTGATATTTACACAAAGACATTAGATGAAAACTACAAAGCAATATCCCTTATGAACACTGATGCAAAAATTCTCAACAAAACAGTACCAAACCAAATTTAGCAACACATTAAAATAATTATATACCATGACCAAATAGGATTTATTCCCTGAATGCAAGAATGGTTCAACTTAAGAAAATTGATCAATGTAATACAACATATCAACAGAAAGAAGGGGAAAAAAGCCACATGATCATCTTAACTGATGCAGAAAAAACACGTGACAAAATTCAAATATCCTTTCATGATAAAAAACACTAAAAAAAAAAAACAAAAACTAAGACTAGACAGAAACTACCTCAACATAATAAAAGACATATGAAAAACCCACAGGGAACAATGGTCAAAGAGGAGAGCTTTTCCTCAAAGATCAGGAACAAGGCAAGGATACCCACTTTTGCCATTTCTATTCAACACAGTACTGAAAGTTGTAGCCAGTGCAATTAAGAAAGAAAAAAAATAAAAGGCATCCAAGCAAGAAAGGAAAAAGTAAAATATGTTTGCAAAAGATATAATCTTATATATAGAAAACTTTAAAGATTACACACACACACACACACACACACACACACACAGAACAATTCAGCAAAGCAGCAGGATACAGTCAACACACAAAAATCAGTTGTACTTCTATACCTGAACAATCTGAAAAGTAAATTATAAAATAATTCAATTTATAATAAATAGCATAACCAAACAGAAACACATTATATATTTATGAATTAGAAGACTTAATATTAAAATGTTGATACTACCCAAAGTGATCTACAGATTCAATGCAATCCATATCAAAATCCCAATGATATTTTTTGCAGAAACAGAAAAACCCATCTTAAAATTTATATGCACCTTCAAGGGACCAAAACAATCTTGATTATCATACTAAATGAAATAAGTCAGACAGAGAAGTACAAATATCATATGATATCCCTTATATATGCAATCTTAAAAAAAAAAAAGGACACAAATGAATTTATTTACAAAAGAAAAATAGACTCCCAGACATAGAAAACAAGTTTATGGTCACCAAAAGGGAACGGGGCTGGGAGAAGAGGGATAAATTGTATGTTTTGGACTAAAATATACACACTATTATATATGAAAAGATAATTAACAAAGACCTACTGTTGGGAACTATATCATATCTTCTAATAACCTACAATGGGCTTCCCTTGTGGCTCAGCTGGTACAATGGAAAAGAATCTAAAAAAATTTATGTATATGGTGTGTGTGTGTATATATAACTGAATCACTTTGCTGTACCCCTGAAATTAACACAACATTGTAAATCAACATGTCATTAAAAAATTTAAAGAAAAAGAGGAACAAAACAGGGAGATTCATACAACCTAATTTCAAAACATACTACAAAGCTACACTAATCAAAACAGTGTAGTACTAGTATAAAGACAGATGTATAAGGGACTTTCCTGGTGGCCCAGTGGTTAAGATTCTGCCTTCACTGTGGAGAGCAGAGGTTTCATCCGTGGTCAGGGAACTAAGATCCCACAAGCCATGCAGAGTGACCAAAAAACTTATAAAAGACAAACATGGAGACAATGCAATAGAATAAAGAGTCCAGAAGTGAACTCTCACATATATGGCTTAAATGGTTTTTGCCAAAACTGTTCAATGGGGAAAGGACAGTCTTTTCAACAAATAATGCTGGAAAAACTGTAATCTCCACATATAAAAGAATAAACTTGGACTTTAACCTGAAACATAGCACAAAAATTAACTCAAAATGGATCAAACCTAACTGTAAGACCTAAATCAACAAAACTCAGAAAAAAATGATGTAGGACAAAAGCGTCACTATATTGGATTTGGTAAGGATTTCTTAGAGATGACACCAAAGGCACAGAAAACAAAGAAAAACAGACAAACTGGACTTCATGAGAAGAGAATCCACAGAATGTGAGAGACTATCTGCAGTCATATATCTGGTAAGGGATTTTTCCTCTCCACAGTTCTCATTTCTTCTTTTCTTAATTACTTTCTCCCATGTGAGCTGGCTAAGTTTTCATGTCACTGTCCTATGCATGTAATACCTATCCCCAGTAACCGTTCATGATCATATCCTATTGAACTAATCCCAACAGTTAACTGGATGTGATTTGGGTATTTGGCATTGCCAAACTGAAGCCATTTTTCTTTCTCCAAATTTTAAGAAATTTATGTATCTCCAACACATACTTCTCCGGCTTTGTGCACATATTATATTACTAATAACCTATTATCCTTGGCCAATAAATTAATAAATCAGAATACACACAGTTACTTAGGTTTGGTGAAAGCAATGGGAAGAAGTTAAGCAAATATTCAAAGCTACAAGTATGGAGAGCTTCAGGGGAATCTGTGTTAGTATAAAGTTCTTAGAGAAAGTTCTCAAGGGTCATTGGAACCAAGCCTGTTTTCTTTTTTCCCCAAGTCTGGTTTAATTAAGACTTAGCAGAAATCCTAATGAAGTGATTTAGTCATCAAGAAAGCATTCCAGAACGCCAGCACTAACCTAATATAGACCCCAAAGAGATTTCATAGAGATACTTGATTCAAATTCACACTTCAAGCACTTCCTAAAGGAACTAGATTTAGAGTAAAGAGCTATGGGAAGCATGATAAGGTTAGCTAGTATCCTTTGGGGAAAGCATTTTTGGTTTCAAGTGGATAAGGAGAACTGATATGTTAGATACTGTATTAAACACTTGAGGAGACATTACTTTGCCAACAAAGATCCATCTAGTCAAAGCTATGGTTTTTTCTAGTAGTCATGTATGGATGTGACAGTTGGAGTATAAGGAAAGCTGAGGGCCAAAGAATTAATGGTTTTGAACTGTGGTGTTGGAGAAGACTCTTGAGAGTCTCTTGGACTGCAAGGAGATCCAACCAGTCCATCCTGAAGAAAATCAGTCCTGAATATTCATTGGAAAGACTGATGCTGAAGCTGAAACTCCAATATTTGGCCACCTCATGCGAAAAAGAGACTCATTTGAAAAGACTCTGATGCTAGGAAAGATTAAAGGCGGGAGGAGAAGGGGACAAGAGAGGATGAGACAGTTGGATGGCATCACTGACTTGACAGACATAAGTTTGAGTAAGCTCTGGGAGTTGGTGATGGACAGGGAAGCCTGGCGTGCTGTAGCCCATGGGGTTGCAAAGAGTTGGACAGGCCTGTGCAACTGAACTGAACTGAAATACTTGCAGTTGTCAATATTATTTTCCTATTTTAGAGACAAGCAAACTAAGGCTCACTAGGGTTAAACAATATTCCCAGGAAATAAAACCAGTAAGTAGTAGAATAGGATATAAATCCAGTTTTGACTGATTCCACAGTCCAAGTGCCTTCTATTATCTTCTAATATCTCCCTGAACTAGACCATCAGATCCCTCTGCATAGCTAACAGTAGCAAAGCCTCTCTTTAGGCTTTAAGCTAAAGCTGATTAATATCAGAGATTACAACACAAGTGGTCTGCCTTAAAAATCTGAACTACTTTAACTGATGTATGATATGAATGATGCTGAAAACCCCTGGAATGGATCACTTTCTCTTGAGGAGCTCTGCTGTCCTTGACATGATCTCGTTTCATCCCTGCCTAATATTAATACACTCTCTGCAACTGTGATGGCAGAGTAATTCTGCTTCCTGCCTGAAATCGCATGGAGGAGACTGGGTACTCTATGTACATAGCAGTGTTACAATGTACTGGAAGAAAACTTTTCTTAGCCAGGTAAACTAAAGATGCATATGTAAATCTTTCAATACTTCTGCAGAGCTTAATTTTTTTATAATACAAATACTGATATCACACTTTTAAATTTAATTCATTTTTACCTTTTTCTTGCCTGTTACTGTCCATTCTTTGAGTACTTCACTGGCACTACCTGTAAGAGAAACCAATCACAGATTTTTTTCTCCCAGCACAGGCATGCTCAAGCATAAATTAGTGTCCTTGAATTTTGTAACTGCTGCAAAGTCTCCCTCTCCCAATAGGAAAAGTGATGGTTCAGGTATCTAAGCTAATGTGAGATAATCATATCATGCTTACCTTTTAGAATACCTGCCCATTTAGATCCCTCTTCTCCATTTAATTTCTTCAGTAAGTTCTTCTGGGAAGAGACTAATGTAGCCTGACCATTTTGAAGCTTCTTTTTATCTATGTAGCTTTGACCAAATACAAAGATGACTGGTTTTAGCCCAAGTATGGTGTCCCCTTTCCTCCAGATTACACACCACCTGGTTACATTGTTTCAGAGAGAGCTGTCTGCCACCCTAAACCCAAATACTAACATTATAAAAAAAATATGATGATATAGGAAAAAACTTACGTATTTGAATATGTTTATTCTATACTGGCAAATTCAGAAAAGTAGAAAGAGGGAGATCTATTTTGATATCACTGTCACTGTTCAATGAAAGAGACGACTTCAGACAGTTTTTCCCAAACAAGTTATGTGAAAAGAATTTTGTAAAATGCTCCTCAACTCTATAAAATCAGAAGGTTTGACTAAGCATACCATTTTTTGTATGGTAGATAAGGAAACTCAAACCCATATATTTAAATCACTTGTCAGAGCCTGAAAAAGAAAACCTGCCATCTGTAGCTGAGCCACCAGACCACTGCTCTGTCACTGCTTCTTAAACTCTTATTCAAGCCAGCTCCAGTCAAGTCCTTTATACCACTGGCTAGCTAATTTCTTCTTAACTGTCATTAGAAAACATTCTGAATAAAATGATGGAGTCTTCTCTGCTTGTCTCTTACTCCAAGTATCATACAGCTTATGAATGAATTACTTCTAGGGCTGAAATAAGGAGCTTTAAAAGATATCTTTAAAAATCGCACAGGGCCTGCTATATCATCTATAAAATACCAGGCTGCAGAATAAATGTTATAGAAATCTGAAGCAACTTCTAGTTAAACAAATATGAACTTATAAAAATACTGAGCTAGGGTTACCTTCCATGAATGCTTGTACTGTTTTGTCCACACAATTATCAAAGTGTTGCAAAACCAGGATAATTTCATTGTTACTCTTATTGGGAACTATTGCACGCACTGCATTTATCTGAAAAAGAAGACAAGGTCATTTAATTCTAGTATCAGTAGATCAGTTGGAAACTGAGGTCTATTACAGAGAATAACAGTAAGGGTACCACTTCATCTTTAACAAGATGTATCACATCACTTTAGTATCAGTGAGAGCACATACAACCATCTCACTGCGATGAATAATAGGTGAATGATGCCAGCACATAAAAAATTAACTTTAAAACTTAGAAAAAGCAGAACATTTGCAGAAACAGAGGATTTGTGCCAGAGCTTATTTCAGGGTGGTTTAATTCAGGAATCAGGTATTAATTTAGCATCAACATTTCCTCATTTTTAGCCTATCATAGAGAAAGGAGCAAAGTTTAATGAACCATCAGAATAAAACACCAATAATAACTTAGATTTTTGTATAGCATTTTTTAAACATTTATTTCATATCATTTAATTGTATAATAATGCTATAAATATCATTTAAATTATTACAAATTTCAGGTGTATAAAACATAATGAACACTCACTATGATACTCAGTTTAATAAAATAAAACACATGCAGTTGAAGTGCCCATGAAGCTTTACATAAACCCCTTTTCCCTCCTCTTCACAGAGATTTCTACCTTGAATTTCGTGTTATTTCGATATATATTTTTTATACTTCTATGATGTATGTCTGTATCCAAGGGTAAGACATATTATCGTTTGCATTACATGTCATATCATACATATCTATTTTTAATTTGCTTTTTCATGTAACATTGTTTTTTTAGATTTTTTACATTGATAAATGCCTCTCATTATTATTTATCAGTAATTTATTTTAACTGCTAAATAGCATTTCCATTGTGTGAATATAGCCAATTTAATCATTTTTCTGTTGATAGACATTTATATTCTTTACAGTGTTTGGCTACTATGAAAAATGCCATAGTAAATATTCATACGCTTATGCTTATTTACTGAATGCTTATGACAATGCTTAGCAAATTGTTTAAAAAAAGAAAAGTCTTCAGTGAACAGTGAGAAGATGTCTCTATTGTACATATAATCACTAGCAGAATTTCTGAACAGCTCAGTTCAGTTGCTCAGTCATATCCAACTCTTTGTGACCAAATGGACTGCAGCACGCCAGGCCTCCCTGTCCGTCACCAATGCCTGGAGTTTACTCAAACTTAAGTCCATTGAGTCAGTGATGCCATCCAACCATCTCATCCTCTGTCGTCTCCTTCTACTCCCGCCTTCAATCTTTCCCAGCACCAGGGTATTTTCAAATGAGTCAGTTCTTCACATCAGGTGGCCAAATATTAGAGTTTCAGCTTCAGCATCAGTCTTTCCAATGAATATTCAGAACTGATTTCCTTCAGGATGGACTGGTTGGATCTCCTTGCAGTCCAAGAGACTCTCAAGATTCTTCTCCAACACCACAGTTCAAAAGCATCAATTCTTTGGCACTCAGCTTTCCTCATAGTCCAACTCTCATATCCATACATGACACTGGAAAAACCATAGCCTTTACTAGATGGACCTTTGCTGGCAAAGTAACGTCTCTGCTTTTTCTTTTTTGGCTTTTTAAAAATTTTTATTTTTACTTTATTTTACATTACTGTATTGGTTTTGCCATACATTGACATGAATCCGCCACGGGTGTACATGAGTTCGCAATCCTGAACCCCCTCCCACTTCCCACCCCATATCATCTCTCTGGATCATCCCCGTGCACCAGCCCCAAGCATCCTGAATCCTGTATCGAACACAGACTGGTGATTCATTTCTTACATGATAGTATACATGTTTCGGTGTCACTCTCCCAAATCATCCCACCTCTGCCTCTCCCTCAGAGTCCAAAAATCCATTCTATACATCTGTGTCTCTTTCGCTGTCTCGCATACAGGGTTATCATTACCATGTTTCTAAATTCCATATATATGTGTTAGTATACTGTATTGGTGTTTTTCTGTATAATCGGCTCCAGTTTCATCCATCCATCTGCTTTTTAATATACTATCTAGGCTGGTCATAGCTTGTCTTCCAAGAAGCAAGTGTCTTTTAATTTCATGGCTGCAGTCACCATCTGCAGTGATTTTGCAGCCCCCCAAATAAAGTCTCTCATTGTTTCCCCATCTATTTGCCATGAAGTGATGGGACCAGATGCCATGATCCTAGTTTTCTGAATGTTGAGTTTAAAGCCAACTTTTTCACTGTCCTCTTTCACTTTCATCAAGAGGCTCTTTAGTTCTTCTTCACTTTCTGCCATAAGGATGGTGTCATCTGTGTATCTGTATTGATATTTTCCAAGCAATCTTGGTTCTAGCTTGTGCTTCTTCCAGCCCAGCGTTTCTCATGATGTACTCTGGATATAAGTTAAATAAGCAAGGTGACAATATACAGCCCTGACATACTTCTTTCCCAATTTGGAACCAGTCTGTTGTTCCATGTCCAGTTCTAACTGTTGCTTCCTGACCTGCATATAGGTTTCTCAAGAGGCAGGTCAGGTGGTCTGGTATTCCCATCTCTCTCAGAATTTTCCAGAGTTTGTTGTGATCCACACAGTCAAAGGCTTTGGCATAGTCAATAAAACAGAAGTAGATGTTTTTCTGGAACTCTTTTGCTTTTTCAATGATCCAACAGATGTCGGCAATTTGACCTCTGGTTCCTCTGCCTTTTCTAAATCCACCTTGAACATATGAAGTTCATGGTTCACGTGCTGTTGAAGCCTGGCTTAGAGAATTTTGAGCATTACTTTGCTAGTGTGTGAGATGAGTGCAATTATGTGGTAGCTTGAGCATTCTTTGGCATTGCCTTTCTTTGGGATTGGAATGAAAACTGACCTTTTCCAGTCCTGTGGCCAATGCACTGCTGAGTTTTCTAAAGTTCCTGGCATTTTGAGTGCAGCACTTTCACAGCATCATCTTTTAGGATTTGAAATAGTTCAACTGGAATTTGATTACCTCCACTAGCTTTGTTCATAGTGGTGCTTCCTAAGGATCACCTGACTTTGCATTTCAGGATGTTTGGCTCTAGGTGAGTGATCATATCATCGTGATTATCTGGGTCATGAAGTCTTTTTCATATAGTTCTTCAGTGTATTCTTGCCACCTCTTCTTAATATTTTCTCCTTCTGTGAGATCCATACCATTTCTGTCCTTTATTGTACCTGTCTTTGCAAGAAATGTTCCCTTGGTATCTCTAATTTTCTTGAAGAGATCTCTAGTCTTTCCCATTCTATGGTTTTCCTCTATTTCTTTGCATTGATCACTGAGGAAGGCTTTCTTATCTCTCCTTGGTATTCTTTGGCACTCTGCATTGAAATGGACATATCTTTCCTCTTCTCCTTTGCCTTTCGCTTTTCTTTTCACAACTATTTGTAAGGCCTCCTCAGACAACCATCTTGCCTTTTTGCATTTCTTTTTCTTGGGGATGGTCTTGATCACTGCCTCCCATACAATGTCACAAACCTCTATCCATAATTCTTCAGGCACTCTGTCTATCAGATCTAATCCCTTGAATCTATTTCTCACTTCTGTATAATCACAAGGGCTTTGATTTAGGTCATAACTGAATGGTCTACTGGTTTTCCCTACTTTCTTCAATTTAAGTCTGAATTTGGCAATAAGGAGTTCATGATCTGAGCCACAGTCTGCTCTCGGTCTTGTTTTTGCTGACTTTATAGAGCTTCTCCATCTTTGGCTGCAAGGAATATAATCAATCTGATTTCAGTATTGACCATCTGGTGATGTCCATGTGTAGAGTCTTCTCTTGTGTTGTTGGAAAAGGGTGTTTGCTATGACCACTACATTCTCTTGGCAAAACTCTGAACAGTAGTGAATCTAAAAATTCATTAGAAATACCAAATTTCCCTTCAAAACAAACATGCCAACTTCGTCTGTTATTCCTAAGGTATTCTGTATTTTGAGGTTAAAAATATATACTTTACAATAAATGCATATTCTCTTTCCATTTTTGTATGTCAGTTTTATATCCAGCTATTTTGATGACTTCATTAATCCTAATAATTTGTTGCTTTCTTGGTTATTCTACGTAAGCAATTCTATTATCTATAATAACAGCAGTTTTTTCCCCCTTCCTTTTTATTCTTTACAATCTTCATTTCTTGTCTTACTGGACAATGTGAAATTGGTTATTTCTTCAAGAAGATTCATTTTTTTTTTTTGGTAGGGAGTGGTAGTTAGAAACCAAGATCTAAGAGCTAGGTGTGTTTATTGCTATTAGGTTGGTAAAAAAGTAATTGTGGTCTTGCATTGCTGAGCTTTGCCATTTGATATTGGACTACATTCTCAAATAAACATGGTTATGTTATACATCATTTTAATGCACATTTCTCGCCTTTTTTTGGTCTTGCTAATGACATTACTTGCTGTTTATATTTACTTTAGACTAAGGAAATGACATTATACAAAAAGCAAATTCAAGCAATTTTCTTATTTGAGTTCAAAATGGGTCATAAAGCAATGGAGACAATTTGAATATCATCAATGCATTAGCCCAGAAACTGCTAATGAACGTACAGTGCAGTGGTGCTTCAAGAAGTTTTGTAAAGGAGAAGAGAGCCTTGAAGATGAGGAGCACAGTGCAACTGCCGGCAACTGCAAATTGACAACAATCAAATGAGAGGATCATCAAAGCCGACCCTCTTTCAACTACACGAGAAGTTGCTGAAGAAAACCATTCTATCGTCATTTTCCATTAGATGTAAATTGGAAAGGTGAAGAAGCTCGGTAAGTGGGTACCTCATGAACTGATAGCAAATCAAAAAACCCACTGATCTGAAGTGTCATCCTCTTTTATTGTGTAACAACAAACCATTTCTCGAATGGACTGTGGTGTTCGACAGAAAGTGGATTTTATATGACTCCTGGCAATGATCAGCTCAGTGGCTGGATAGAGAAGAAACTCCAAAGCACTTCTCAAAGCCAAAGAAAGTGAAAGTGAAAGTATTAGTCGCTCAGTTGTGCCCAGCTCTTTGAGACCCCATGGACTGTAGACTGCTAGGCAATTCTGTCCATGGGATTTTACAGGCAAGAATATTGGAGTGGGTTGCCATTTCCTCCTCCAGGGGTTCTTCCAAACCCTGGGATCGAACTTGCATCTCTTAAGTGTTCTCTTGTACTGGCAGGCAGGGTCTTTAGCACTAGCATCACCGAGGAAGCCCTGAGAAGGTCGAAAGCACTTCCCAAATCCAAACTCGCACCAAACAAGGTCATGGTCACTGGTGATCTGCTGCTCATCTAATTCACTGCAGCTTTCTGAATCCTGGCGAAATCATTACATATGAGAAGTATGCTCAGCAAATCGATGAGATGCACTGAAAACTGCAATGCCTGCAGCCTGCACTGGTCAACATAAAGGGCCCAATTCTTCTCCATGACAATGCCGGAATGCACCTCAGACAACCAACATTTGCTTCAAAAGTTAAATGAATTGGGCTATGGAGTTTTGCCTCATCTGCCATATTCACCTGACCTCTTGCCAAACAACTACCACTTTTTCAAGCATGTTGACAACTTTTTGCAGAGAAAATGCTTCCATGACCAGCAAGAGACAGAAAAAGCTTTCCAACAGTTCGTTGACTCCTGAATCATGGATTTTTACATTATAAAAATAAACAAACTTACTTCTTGTTGGTAAAAATGTGTTGACTGTAATGGTTCCTATTTTGACTAAAGATGCATTTGAGCCTAGTTATAATGATTTAAAATTCATGATCTGAAACCACAATTACATTTGCACTAACCTAATACTAAGAAAATACTAGTATTTCTAATACTGTGGAAACTTCTGATAGAGATAGGAATACCAGACCACCTGACCTGCCTCTTGAGAAACCTATATGCAGGTCAGGAAGCAACAGTTAGACCTGGACATGGAACAACAGACTGGTTCCAAATAGGAAAAGGAGTACATCAAGGCTGTATATTGTCACCCTGCTTATTTAACTTCTATGCAGAGTACNCTGGCGTGCTGCAATTCATGGGGTCACAGAGTCAGACACGACTGAGCGACTGAACTGAACTGAACTGAATACTAGGATGTGATTATTTCGAGGTCCTTTCAGTGGATAAAACTAGGAAATTTTGTTTTTTACAACGTAAGTTTGTACTGACACCATCAGTTTAAATATAATATTAAAAGGCTTTTTTTTTGCCACACTGTGCAGCATGCAGGACTAAACCTATGCCTTCTGTAGTGGAAGCACAGAGTCCTAACCAGTGGACCTAGAGAATTCCCAAAAGACTTTTTATAAAATGGTTTTTAAACATGTATTTCTCTTCTCTAAACTGAAAGTTTTTTAGCTCTTAAAAACATTGACATATTTCTTGATTTGCTTTATTCTATAATATTCATAAAATAATAGAATATAATATTACTACTAATGAAAAAGTTGAATTCATTTTCATTACATTCCTCTGAACATTTATAGTAAGAATATTAATATTATGTTCAAAGTCAGTGGGAAGATTTGTTCTAATTTACCTTTCCCTGAAGATGAAACATTTTCAGGATCTCAATCTTATATAAGATCTCAGTTCCAATTTCTAACCCAAGACAAGCTTTGTGCTAAATCTGCGGCCTGTGTGGTAAAAACCCATTTGTTACTGAGACTGGCAAAACATATCAGCATTACCTAGTTCAGGCTTACCACTCAGCTTTTTAGTTTCTTCTATATTTTTGGCCCCTAGGGATTTCCCTTCTAGTGTTCAGCTATGCTTTTTTTCTTTTTTGGCTATGCCATGTAGCCTGCAGGATTCTTAGTTCCCAGACCAGAGGTTAAATCCGGGCCCTTGGCAATGAAAATGGAGTCCTAACCACTGGACCACCAGGGAATTTCTTGGCTATGCATTTAAAATGATGTATATCATTTTCATTCTGTATTTGTAAGCATTTTACATTAGAAATGTTTTCAGGGTATCTAGTCTGCCATACTGCTTGAAAAGGAAGACCTTTTACAGATGAAGAGAAGCAAAGTATCTTGTTCAAGTTATTAGCAGAATCTGTATTAGGACCTAAGTGTTTTTTAGTACACTTGCTTTCATGTCATTCTATAGTTTTTTTTTGTTTCAGGCTTAACTGAACAATGATGAAGTATAAAACTACACAAGCAGAATGGTATATAATTATAATTATAATTCAAACAGTGTGAATTTATAATATACATTTTTGAGATGAGCAAAAAATTACCATGATCACTAGAAAATGGGCTTTAGGCAAAACTTACAGATTCAATGATAAAGGTAAAATTCTCATAACTGAAAATGCAACATTGTTTATATTATTGAACCAATATGTATCTATGACTCCAGAATCAATGATTTACTTTTTAAATGAGATGGAGAACACATGTAAGGCTTTTATGTTTTTTCTCAATATAGCTCATTAAGGTTTATATTATTAAAGACAACCTGGTTCCCTTCCAAAGATATGTTACTTAGAAAATTTCTCTTCTTGCTCTAAAGTCTCCTGGTCTTAAAAATCCTCTTCAAGTGAATGGGACGATCCTACTCAAGACTATTCCTTAAAGAATGTTAGCAAATTAGATACACACTTATCCATATACATACTGTTGCATTAATTAATATTAAGATGTCCAAGAGAATTTAGAATAAATATATGTATATGGATACATGTAAAGAAAATTGTTCATACTTACAGGCTCTGATTCCTCAAAACCTTCATGGTAGTTACTCTCTGATATACAGTGGCATTCATACAGTTTTGTTCTTAACTTTCACTTTCTTAATGAGTTTGTAGTCACTGATTTTATTAGTACCTAAATTTTAACAAGACATTCAAGTTTCCTATCTGCAGTAAATAGACATACCNTAAATGAGATGGAGAACACATGTAAGGCTTTTATGTTTTTTCTCAATATAGCTCATTAAGGTTTATATTATTAAAGACAACCTGGTTCCCTTCCAAAGATATGTTACTTAGAAAATTTCTCTTCTTGCTCTAAAGTCTCCTGGTCTTAAAAATCCTCTTCAAGTGAATGGGACGATCCTACTCAAGACTATTCCTTAAAGAATGTTAGCAAATTAGATACACACTTATCCATATACATACTGTTGCATTAATTAATATTAAGATGTCCAAGAGAATTTAGAATAAATATATGTATATGGATACATGTAAAGAAAATTGTTCATACTTACAGGCTCTGATTCCTCAAAACCTTCATGGTAGTTACTCTCTGATATACAGTGGCATTCATACAGTTTTGTTCTTAACTTTCACTTTCTTAATGAGTTTGTAGTCACTGATTTTATTAGTACCTAAATTTTAACAAGACATTCAAGTTTCCTATCTGCAGTAAATAGACATACCTTTTCTTTCATGTTTTCAAAAGCTCCTCCTTGGGCCAGTACAGTATTGGACTGCAAATCAAAAATGAATCCTGATGAATCTGAAAGAATGAGAAGAAAAAAATATATTCAACAGGGTACAAAACTAACATAACAGCCTGCAAAATGTAAGGGCCAATACTAGCTGCTTTTCTCCCATAAACAGCTAATAACTATATAGAACTTAATTGTTATTTTGCAAATTCTATTATATAACTGATAACTATCTTTGCATTCAAATTGTGAAATTAAATTTGATTTTAGTAGAAATTATCATAGCTTGAGAAAAATACTGAAATCAATATTAGACTGTACAGTAATCCTTGATATCTTTATCCTAATATAAAAGGCCCTCTAAAAATACTGTAAGTAAATAGCTCCTCAAGGTAAAATTTAACACTAACAAATCTGAATATGTGAGAATAAAAGCTTTTATAACATTAATAATAACAACACATAAAAGTAATTTCCATCTTTTAGACTACAACACACACACGTCACATTCTTAAGACTATGAATTTCATAAACATATTTGTGTTCCCAATACAATATATGAAAAGCAATGTACCAGTGTTTATATTAATAGCATAAATGGGAAAACTTAGTTCAATATAAGAAATTACAGAAAAGAATTTGCACCTAGAAAGAAAAGGCTATCTGTGAATTTAATCAGTTTCTTTACCCATGACTATGTGATCAACAAATTACCTCAGCTTTTACACTTGAAAACTTTGTTTTACTCTAATGAGATGTGATCCTAGGAAATAGCTAGAGTGGTTCTCAAATTCTGATGTGTATACTTATCATTGGGGTAATCTCAAGTTAAATAGCAGGTTCTGATTCAAGAGCCTGATGTGTTGCCTGAGATTTTTACTCTCAAGTGGTACCAACGTTGCAGATCCAAGCTATCATACTTGGGAATACTTTGGAGGTTCAAATTTCAACAAAGCAAGAAAAAGGGGAAAATTTGAGAAGACGGGTTGCTATAGTCTGAATATTTGTATTTTCACCTCCAAATTCATATGCTGAAATTCTAAAGTGATGGTATTAGTAGGTGAGGCCTTCGAAGAGCAGAGCTTATGAATGGGATCAGTGCTCTTATTAAAAAGATTCCACAGAGACCTCTGCCACCATGTGAGGACAGAAAGAGAAGTCTGCAACCCAGAAAGCCCTCGCTAGACCATGTTGGCACTCTGATCTCGGATTTCCAGCCTCTACAACTGTGAGAAGTAAATTTCTATTGTTTATAAGCTACTCAGTCTGTGGTATTTTGTTAGAGCAGTCTGAACAGAATAAGATGGGAGTATAAAACATACAGTAATATTTTAATACACTTTCCAAATTCTTTTAGTATTATTACAGATGTGTTTTAATTAAAGCCTTTTATAGCTCAATCTTTATCCTGTGTTTTATATAATACCTCCTAGTTGCTGCAGAAGACTGATAATTTATACATTAGAATGATAATAGTATTTTGTTTCTAAAAGTAGAAAAGAGGATATGAATAGATCCTGTGTCATTCCAAGAGAAAGTATACTTGCTAATTACCATTGAATTGTGAATCAACTTTTAACCTCTGTAATACTGGCAGTTTCATCATTGTTACCCAAAGGAAAAATCAGGTTACATTTACACAAACTCAATACTTAAAGCCTGAATTTTCTAGATGATGACCTAATACGGTTAACACTGAATTATCTTTATTAACTGCAAAGAAACATAGTATATACAGATGAAAATTTTACACAGCCATAATACTATTGAGCAACCTTTTCAGAATTGCTTTTGGTTATCCAGATGATATAACTTGACTGCTGTTAAGTACAGCTGACCTTTGAACACTGCTCAGGTCTACTTATACACAGATAGTTTTCAATGGTAAGTACTACAGCATACACAACCTGCAGTTGGTTGAATCCACGGATGCAGAACTGTGGACACTCAGGCCCAGCTGGAAGGATTTTCCACTGCACTCAGGGGTCAGCACCTTTAACCCCCATATTATCCAAGGGTCAACTGTACTCTCTCTCAAAGACACATTAATGAACACTGAGATGATACAAAGAACATCAGTAATCTTAGCAAAGAATCCAACCACCAATCTCTTTTAGGGAAAGGTGCTTAAATGCTCAGTTGTGTTTGACTCTTTGCAACCCTGTGGACTGTAGGCTACCAGGATCCTCTGTCCATGGGATTTTCCAGGCAAGAATACTGGAGTCGGGTGCCATTTCCTTCTCCAGGGGATCTTCCTGACCTAGGGATCAAACCCATATCTCTTACATCTCCTGCACTGGCAGCAGATTCTTAAGAGGGGATACTTAATTTTAATTTTTTTCTTTTTATTTTAATTAGATGCTAATTACAATATTGTAGTGGTTTTTGCCACACACTGACATGAATCAGCCATGGGTGTACATGTGTTCCCCACCCTGAACC
>SJYA01000775.1:1289761-1357069 GCA_006410615.1 Neotragus moschatus
TGTACATGTGTCCCCCACCCTGAACCCCCCCCTCCCTCCTCCCTCCCCATCCCATCCCAAGAGGGGATACTTAAAACAGCATTTAGGGACCTATATTTAAATAAGCTATTGGTATCACTAACTTCTTATACATCATCTAACACCTTTTATTTTATTCCATTTAACAACATGCTAGATGAAATGAAGTGCAATGAAAACAAAGGGCAGTTCTACAAACACTTTCAGTGATCACCTCCCCCAAATTAGCGTAAGTATTATTAGAGTTTATCTGGCATACCAGTTGGGATAATGATTAAAAATACATACAGAAGCTATTTTAGTCAGGATCTCAGCAGGAAACAAACAGCACATTGAGACTGGGAAATGTGAAGAGAGTTTAATGAAGGGACTATTTTCGAAGGTGCTGGTAGGGAGTAGGGAAACCACAAGAGAGAGCACAGTACTCCTTGGCTAAGAATAGCCATGTATATTGCTACTGGAGGTTTTAAAGACGGTAAGGAGGGAGCAATTACTGGAATCTGGAGACAGAGGCCTCTTTCATCTTTGTTTCATCTGGTGTGGAGATGGCCATAGGATAACAGTCCTTTAATCAGAGGACACAGTAAGCCCACAGTGACCCTTCAGGGAAAGACTAGGGGAACAGATACTCCTATCTCACTCTCCTCCCTGCCTCTGGTCTCCTGTCTTATGCTGCCCAACAGCCAAACTCAACCAGAAGCCCACGGCAAGAAACCTGTAGTCTGACTTGCAATCTGGACAGGTCAGCCTCCTGGGGTACAAATGCCCATTTTGTATTTATTTTCTAAATCATAAGTTTGCCAAAATGGGAGAGCAATAATTTAACATCTTAACTTGTCTATTCACCAGCTAATATTGTCTTTTTACTTACACGAACAAACTCAAGTAGATTAAAAAAAAACCCTGCTTCAATGAACTGGAGCTTAAGTGCCTCTCAACATTATAGGGAAAATAAATTTTAATTTCCACCAACAATATTTAGTGATTTAACAGTCCTCCTATATTTTCATGCAAAGAAAGCCTAAGATTTACTTAATTCCACTGTTAGTAAATGAGGTAAGATTTCATCCTTTTGTACCTACCCTATGATAGAAGATCATAAATTTTTAAAGAAAAGAAATGAAGTTAAATATTATACTCAGGCAAGATTCATAAAGGATATGAGGAACCCTTGAGATTGTCATCTATTTCATTCTATCAGGAACCATCTCACAAGTTCCTTGGAATTATTTCAAATATCACACATTTAGGAACATTTTGCGGGCTTCCCTGATGGCTCAGATGGTCAAGAATCTGCCTGCAATGCAGAAGACCTGGGTTTAATCCTTGGGATGGGAAGATGCCCTGGAGAAGGAATAGCTCCCATTCTAGTATTGTTGCCGGAAGAATTCCATGGACAGAGGAGCCTGACCGGCTATAGTCCAGAGGTTGCAAAGAGTCAGACACGACTGAGTGACCAACACTAGTTTTAGCGGATAAAATATGCTATTTACAGTATCACTGACATATTTATAAACATTAGAAAACATGTTGTTTTCACTGGTCTCAAAAATCAGGCAAAAGTTGTTTCAACGAGGACAACATAGAAATACCTGAGTCTGACTATCACATGTATCAAATCAGACTTGAACAAATTTTCTTTTTTTTAACTGAAGTATAATTGACACACGCATATATAACATTAGGTAGTTTCAGGTATGTAGCATGATTTGATATTTGTATATACTGTGAATTGATCACAAAAAGTCTAGTTAATATCAACATACACAGTTAAGGGAAACTTTTTTCTTGTGATAAGAACTTTAAGATATATTCTCTTAGCAACTTATAAATATGCAATATGGTATTATTAACTAGAGTCACCATGCTATACATTATATTCCTAGGACTTGTTTATTTTATAATTGGAAGTTTGTACCTTTTGACCCCCTTTACCCATTTGGCCCTCCTCCCACCCAACATCTTTGATAACTATCAATCTGTTCTCTGTATCTATGAGCTCTTTTCCTCTGTAAGTTTTAGATCCCACATATAAATGAGATGATACGGTTTGTCATTCTCTGACTCATTTTACTCAGTCTAATCTCCTCAAGGTCCTCTGTGGTGTCACAAATGGCAAGATCTTCTTGTTATGGCCGAATAATATTCCATTGTATAAATGCACACCACATTCTTTATCCATTCTTCCACCATATGAAGACACTCAGGCTGTTTCTATATCTTGGCTATTGTAAATCATGCTGCAGTGAACATGGGGGTGCTTGTGTCTTTTCAAGTTAATGTTTTTGCTTTCTTCGGATACATAACCAGAAGCTGAACTGATGAATAGTTCTATATTTCCTGGCCAACACTTGTTATTTCTTGTCTTTTTAATAATAACTATTCTTACAGGTGTGAGGTAGTATCACACTACGGTTTGGGCTGCATTTTCTTGATTAGTGATGTTAAGCACCTTTTTATGTGTCTGTTGGACATCTATTTCTATGTCTTCCTTATAACTGAACACATATCTCAACAAACTTTGAAACACAGTCTAATCGTTTTTAATTAATAATTTAACCTGAAGACCACACTGTATTTTCATAATTTGGTTAAAAGTTCTGATTATATTCACAACTCTGAGGATGGCAGGAAGAAAGGCAGGCAAGCAGGAAGGGACAGAGAGAAGTGGGAAGGAGGAAAGGAAGAGAGAAAACAAGTACTAGTGAGGATGTGGAGAAATTGGAACAGTCATACATTGCTGGTGGGAATGTAAAATGATACAACTGCTATGGAAAGCTATATGGTGGCTCCTTAAATAACTGAAGATATAACTATCATGATATAGAAATTCCATGCCACTCTAATGGCAGAAAGTGAAGAGGAACTAAAGAGCCTCCTGATGAGAGTGAAAGAGGAGAGTAAAAAAGCTGGCTTAAAACTCAACTTTCAAAAAACTAAGATCATGGCATACAGTCCCATCACTTCATTGCAGACAGATGGAGAAAAAGTGAAAACTGACTGATTTTATTTTCTTGGACTCCAAAATCACTGCAGACAATGACTGCAGACACAAAATTAAAAGACACTTGCTCCTTGGAAGTAAAGCTAGGACAAATCTAGACAGTGTATTAAAAAGCAGAGGCATCACTTTGCCAAAAAAAGGTCTGTATAGTCAAAACTACAGTTTTTCTAGCAGTCATTTAGATTTGAGAATTGGACCATAAAGAAGGCTGACCACCGAAGAACTGATGCTTTCGAACTGTGGTGTTGGAGAAGACTCTTGAGAGTTCCATGGACTGCAGGAGATCAAATCAGTCAATCCTAAAGGAAACCAACCCTGAATATTCACTGGAAGGACTGATGCTGAAGCTAAAGCTCCAATACTCTGGCCACCTGATGCAAAAAGCCAACTCACTGGAAAAGACCCTGATGCTGGGAAAGATTGAGGGCAGGAGAAGGGGTGGCAGATGATGAGATGTTAGACAGCATAACCATGAATCTGAACAAACTCTGGGAGGTAGTGAAGAACAGGGGAGCCTGGTGTGGTACAGTTCATGGGGTCGCAAAGAATGGGACACGACTTAGAGACTGAACAGCAACAAATGCACATACTAGACCCCCACCATAACAAGGAGCTTATTAAAGGCTTTACTACTTGGCCTTCTACCTAAAAATATTTAGCAGAATTAATATTATGAAGACATGGTAAGGCTCCCTGAAAGTACTCAAGTGAATTCAATCTGATTATCAATAAGAAGATCGTTTCTTTCATGGAAAAGCCTGTCCCCCCAAATTTCTGGCTGCTTACAGTAGAGAGAAGCATAGAGGGAGCTTCCCAGGCATGGAGTAGGTCTAAGGATTCTCACAGGGGTTACTGAATGTGTGTCTTTGAATTTAACAACTAAAAACCTATTGTTTTAGATTGTTTATGTATTTTTTCACTGATACAATGATAAATTATTGTATTATCCTATCTGACAAGCAAAGAGAAAGACGGAAATACGATCCCTTCCAAAATACCTTCTCTTAACTTTACAATGATGAGAAAAATCAGTTATGGTACTATTTGGTACCCAAAGCCTGCAGTAAAAAACTTACTGCAGAATCAAAGACTGAGTCCAAGTTTTATGCTATCCACTAGTAACTCATCAAATATACTAGTTCTCAAGTTGCATTATTTCAACAAAAAGGTGGTATATCATGTTTCTTCCAAGGATCTCAGATTTTTGTTATTACTCCTTGATATTCCTCATACATATATGAAACAAGCTGGATAATAAAATTATTCACATTTCACCATGGCCAAAGACAGACCACACATTTAAGAGCCAATTAAATGCAGATAAGACCAAGGGTGAAGAACCCTAGACAACCTAACAAGTGTGATAATCACTTGTCATATTTTCTCAAACTATCAACTCCCTCTTAAAAATTAAAAAGCAAACTCAAAAGCAAAGGCAGTGTACCAGAAGTGTTATCTCATGAACAATTAAAGAATCTGAAGTTCTCCTTAGTACTCAACCACATAAAAGAAAATAATTAGCCTCTTGCAATTGCTTTTTCTCATGCCAATTTTGAGAATAATCCACATGGTGGAGTTCATTTCCTTTACATGAACTAATGGCACGCACAGGGATGGGGGTTATATTGTACAAGTGTGACTGCAAGGAAAAGAATACTGTCACAGGCACTACTGCTAAAGCCTAGGAGTGTATTCACAACTTCAAAATTGAAGATGCCACCAACTTTAGCTTCCTAGGTGGTAATTCTTTCTTCTGTCAACTTACCACCGAAGCTTGGAAGAATTATGACTGTTTTGTGTAAGAAATAAGATACCAATTTTAAAAGGTGGGGGGATTATGTATAAATGAAGGGAAATAAGGCTTAGAAGGGAAGCAAATCAGAGATGGGAAATTAAGAAAGGCAACTATGTCAAAGTGCCATTTTGTAAGATTTCTAGTTTGCTTTAAGTATTTCTACTATAGTGTACTGTTGTAGCTTTCTGAAATGCTAACACTTTTAAAATATATTAAATTGTTAAAAGTTATTTAAGAAACCTCCATCCTAGCTGACAATGGCCTAACACAAAAAATACTGTTAGTAGGTTGTAAGGGGTCTCATCAACTGGTCTTCTTAGCCATTTCAGATAACTAATGTAGCTTAAATGTCCAGAAAAATCCACACTTCAACAACCGATCTGCTAAGTGGGTCTTTCATGAAAGAAAACAGCTTTCTACCTTTTTGTTATTTCTGCTGACATTTATCATCTAGTCTTTTGTTTGTCTTCCGCCCTTGTTATAAGGCTTGTGGGACCTTAGTTCTCCCCAAGCAGGGACTGAATGAATGAATGAACCCAAACCCTCAGCGGTGAGCATGAGTTCTAACCACTGGAGCAGCAAGGAATTTCTAAGCAAGTCATCTAGGCTTAAAAGCTGATTAATTTTTTTTCTTTGCTCCTCTGAGTGTTTCTTGAACTACATTCTGATGTATTTTGTGCCGCTTTTTATAGACATTTACATTGGGAAATTTCCTAACATCTAGAATAAGTTCTGATTTTTCAAGGTAGACCTGGATGGAAAGTCACGGTTTTTATTAAGCAAGAAATTAAATTCTACTTTACTCTTCCTAGTAGATTTTCCCAGGTTTCAAGCAGATGCAACAGAATAAGCTTCTATTTATTAAGTTCCAAAAGTTCTTGAATGGTCTCATTATTTAAAAGGTTTGCTGGTTGAATGGAAGACAGGAAATTCAGTCCATCACCTTTCAAAATTTTCTTAGTGATATATTCTAGAGAATAGCCAGGAGGCAGTAATATTGATTTGAATGTCCAACCTCTTCTGTCTCAATGCCATCTCTCATTAGTCTGGAAATAGTATTCCCATATATGAAATAAAATGCGTAATTAAAAAAATTATTTCCTTTTCCATACTGTCCTTCAGATTCTCAGAATCCTGCCGACTGTTTCAAAAAAGAAGCTCAACTTCATAAGTCGAAAAGATTAAAGCACTTAAAAACTATGATTAAAAAAAAAGAACTCAGCTAAATCTTCAATGACTAAGATCAGTACATGTTATTTGCTGATTCTACATTATCTCTGAACTAATATTTTATTTGTAAAACTTTGTACATAAATCCTCAGATTCCATGAATTCAAATAGCTATTTAGAAAATTATGAAGCCATGTGGCCATTATTTTGATATCTGCTTATAGCCAACCTTCAGTTTTGTTTTGTTTTTTTAAGGAAAGTGGCACTAAAATAAAGAGTAAAATATCTAGCTAAATTTTTCTTTATTTCCAAGTAGTGAGAAGGACTGACTGTTTCATCTTTCCACTTGTTAATCTCTTCCTGCCCTTTGTGAAAGTAAAAAATAAACTGTGGTGTGTCTAAAAGATGGAGAGCCAATAAAAATGTGTGTATGTGTGTGTATAATCAAGGAAACTAGATAATCCAAAAATCAGAAAAGCAGTCTGTGAATAAATCAAGTCTTCTAATATGCATCTGTGTGAGCTGAGTCTGAAGAAAAACATCACGTCTGAAGAAAAACATACTTTTTCCTACTAAGGGCCTATTTTTAGTCTCTCTTACAAGTCAAACCCTTTTTATAGGTTTTGCTAATATTTCTCTAGTTAATGGCTCTTCTATTTTATGGAATCATCAGTCTTGGATGTCCTTACAATATATGTCATAGTTCTGGGTTTAAAACAGGAACTGGGTGAGTTGAACGCATAGGTTTGTTTTTTAAACTAGTTTTTGCTCCACATGGTCCTTCAGATTTTCAAGAATTCTGCCAGCTAATCCAGGAAAGAAACTCAATTCCATAAGTCAAAAAAATCAAAACACTTAGTAAAACAAACCTTCAGTTACTAAGATCAGTGCACACTAACTGGCAGAATTCCTGAGAAGTTGAAGGAGAGTAAGGAGGAGCAAAATTTTTTAGAATTCCTATGTGGTAGAACTAATTTCTGTTTAGATTTAAGAGACATTCTACTTGTCATTATAAAAGGTTTTGCTGTGGATGTTCCTTCTAATACTGTAAAATGTGAATGTCTTCCTTCTCTATCCCAACTCATCCTCATACTCCAAACTACAGAAATGGACAAGACAAATCTAATTACATACTTCTGTCTCCAGCAAAATAATGACTTTTCTCATAATATACAGCATTGCAAAATCTGTCATTCTTCATTCATTAACCTCATGCAAATAAGAATTAAATGTCAGCTTTTCTTTCTTAAAATGACTTATGGATCAATAACCTACTTTGATTATAAATATTTCTATTTCTAAATAGTTGTTACAATTATCACAAAATGGAAACTAGATTTTAATATTATACTTCTGAATGTAAGAAACATACTACCTAAATAGCACATTTGTCTAAGTCCATCTGTCTTAGTAAATTCTTTTTAAAAAATTGTTATTGTGAAATATATGGAGTTATTATATATGAAATTACAATTACGGAATTGAATACTTTATGTGTGTGTGTCTTTACAATGTCTGTAAGATCATGTGTCTTCTTACAAGTAATATAGTCTCAGTTCAGTTCAGTCGCTCAGTTGTGTCCGACTCTCTGTGACCCCATGAACTGCAGCACGCCAGGCCTTCCTGTCCATCGCCAACTCCCAGAGTTCACTCAAATTCATGTCCATCGAGTCAGTGATGCCATCCAGCCATCTCATCCTCTGTCGTCCCCTTCTCCTCCTGCCCCTAATCCCTTCCAGTATTAGAGTCTTTTCCAATGAGTCAACTCTTCACATGAGGTGGCAAAGTACTGGAGTTTCAGCTTTAGCTTCATTCCTTCCAAAGAATACCCAGGACTGATTTCCTTTAGAATGGACTGGTTGGATCTCTTTGGAGTCAAGGGACTCTGAAGAGTCTTCTCCAACACCACATTTCAAAAGCATCAATTTTTTGGTGCTCAGCTTTCTTCACAGTCCAACTCTCACATCCATACATGACCACTGGAAAAACCACACCCTTGACTAGACGGACTTTTCCACTGTTAATCTAATCTTCTAATGAAGGACAACAGGGGTGCTTATAGTTTGGGGCCAGTAAAATCAATATTGTTTTGAATATTCATGTACCAGTCTCTTGGTGTACCTGGAAATGCATTTCTCTTGAGTATACTCAGGAACAGAAGTTAAGTCATAGGCATTTCTCCAAAGAAGACATACAGATGGCCAAGAGGTACATGAAAGAATGTTCAACATCACTAATTATTAGAGCAATGCAAATCAAAACTACAATGAGATATCACTTCACACCAGTCAAAATAGCTATCATCAAAAAGTCCACTCACAATAAATGTTGGAGAGGGTGTGGAGAGAAAGGAACCCTCTTACACTATTGGTGGGAATTTAAATTGGTACAGCCACTACAGAGAACAGTATAGAGGTTCCTTAAAAAACTAAACCTAAAGCTGCCATATGACCCCACAACCCCACATCTGGTTGTATATCTGAAAAAAAAAAACAACAACATGGTCTGAAAGAATACATGCACCACAACGTTCACTGCAGCATAGTTTACAACAGTCAAGACATGGCAGCAACCTAAATGCCCATCGACAGAGGAAGGGATAAAGAAAATGTAGTATATACACACAATAGACTATTACTCAGCCATTAAAAAGAATGAATAATGCCATCTTCAGCAACATTAATGAACTTAGAGATTGTCATACTGAGTGAGGTTAAGTCAGACAGAGAAAGAGAAATATCAGAAATATTGTACGACATCCTTATAAGCAGAATCTAAAAGGAAATGATACAAATGAACTTATTTACAAAATAGAACAGATTCACAGACTTAGAAAACAAACTTATGGTTGCTGGTGGGGAAGGATGTGGGACAGGAGAGTTAGGGAGTTTGGCACTGACATGTCCACACTGTTATGGATAACTAACAAGGACCTACTATATAGTACAGGGAACTCTGTTCAATGTTATGTGACATCCTGGATGGAAGGGGAGTTTGGTGGAGAATGAATACATGCATGTATATGGCTGACTCTCTTTGTTTTCCACCTGAAACTATCACAACATTGTTAACTGGCTATACTCCAAAATAAAATAAAAAGTAAAAAAAAAAGAAAAGTCATAGGGTATGCATATCTTCAGCTTTAGTATGTAATAGCACACTGCTTTGCAACTTTCTTTTCCCATCTTGTGACCTTTTTAAATTTCTTGACTGTACTTTTTGATAAATACAAGTTCTTAATTTTAATGTAATAATGCATTGACATGAGTTTTTTTCTGTTATGATTAGTGATTTTTATGTCTATTTAAAAAGTTCTTCCCTGAGATGATGTCAGAAACTTGCTTTGAAATAATCCACTAGGGGTGGAGAAAAAAAATTGGACATGTGTTGTTAATTATGGACCTGTGTTATGGTTTTATGGGAGTTTACTATATTATTCTCTCTACTTTTTATACAAAAATTTAAAGTTTTCAATAGCAAATTTTTTAAAATGTTATTAAAAATTCCTGGATTTAAGTGATTATAACAAGGTTGCAGGATACAAGGTTAATATATAACTGCAATGAACAAGTGAAATTTTTTTTAAACAAGTGAAATTTGAAATTAAAAACACAATATATTAGCATATCAAAGAAAGTAAGGTATAAATTTAATAAAGTATGTGTAAGATATATATGAGGTAAACTATAAACTACAAACCTCTGAGGAAAAAAATGAAAGAACTAAATAAATGGAGAGATATTCTATGGTCATGGATAGGAAGATTCAATATGGTCAAGATTTCAGTTCTTTCCAATTTGGGTCTACAGATTAAATGCAATCTCAATCAAAATCCTAGCAATTTAATTTGTGAATATTGACAAACTGACTCTAAAGTTTATATAAAGGACTTCCCTGGTGATCCAGAGGTTAAGGTCCTGGTCTGGGAAGATTCCACATGTCAGGGAGCAACTAAGTCATCTGTACCACAACTACTGAACCTTCACTCTAGAGCACACATGCTGCAACTACTGAGCCCTCATGTTGCAAACTACTGGAGCCTGAGTGCCAAGAGCCCATGCTCTGCCACCAGAGAAGCCACTGCAATGAGAAGCCCATGCCCTGAAACTAGAGAGTAGCCTATATTCGCCACAACTAGAGAAAGCCCATGTGTGCTAATGAAGATCCAGTGCAGCCAAAAATAAGTAAGTAAATGAAAGAATAAGTAAATAAATAAATCTGCTTTATAAAAAAAAAAGTTTATATGGAGAAGCAAGACCCAAAATAACCAGCACAATATTGAAAGAGAATAATGTTCAGAAACTGACACCAACTTTAAGACATACTGTAATGCTACAGTAATCCGGACAGTATAATGTTGGTGAAAAAAATAAAATGATCAATGGAACAGAACAGAGTTCAGAAACAGACCCACATGGACTATAATCAACTGATCTTTGACCAAGGAACAAAGGCATACAAAATGAACCAAAGATTGTCTCTTCAACAAACAGTGCTAGAACCACTGGATACCCACATACCAAAAAATGAATCTAGACACAGACCTTACACCTTTCACAAAAATTAACTGAGAATGGATCACATACCCAAATGTATGTAAAAGTCCCATAAGATAATTTAGGAGAACATCTAGATGACCTCAAGTTTGGCAATGACTTTTTAGACACAACACCAAAGGTACAATACATGAAAGAAGAATTGTAAGTTGGACTTCATTAACATTAAAAACTGCTCTGCAAAAGACACTATCAACAGAATGAAAGACAAGCCACAGGCTGGGAGAAAATATTTGCAAAAGATTCAAAATTTATGAAGAACTCCTAAAACTCAACGATAAGAAACAATACAATTAAAAATGGGCCAAGGACCTTAATCAACACCTCACCAAAGGAAATATATGGATGGCAAGTATTCATATGAAAAGATGTGCTACATCATATGTTATTAGCGGAATGCAAATTAAAATGAGCTACCACTACACATCTCTTAGAATTTCCAAAATTGAGAATATTAACATCAGAGCTGGCAAGGATGTGGAGCAATACGAACTCTCACTTATCAGTAGTGGGAATGCAAAATGGTACAGTCATCTTCGGAAGACAATCTGGTACTTTCTTATAAAACTAAGGATCCTCTCACCCTATGACTCAGCAATTGCACTGTTTGGTATTTAACCAAACTTATGACCACATCAAAACCTGAAAGTGGATGTTTAGAGAAACTTTACTTATGACTGCCAAAAATTGGAAATAACTAAGATGTACTTCAGTAGGTAAATAGACAAAATGTGATACATTCAGGGTTCCTAGGTAGCTCAGCTGGTAAAGAACTGGCTTGCAACGTGGGATACCTGGGTTCGATGCCTGGGTTGGGAAGATTGCCAGGAGGAGGGCATGGCAACCGGCTCCAGTATTCTTGCCTGGAGAATCCCTATGGACAGAGGAGCCTGGCGAGCTATAGTCGATGGTTTCACAAAGAGTTGGACACAACCAATACCAAGCACAGCAGCACAGCATGATACATTCAGACAATGGAATACTGCTGCTGCTGCTGCTGGTAAGTCGCTTCAGTCGTGTCCAACTCTGTGTGACACCATAGACGGCAGCCCACCAGTCTCCCCTGTCCCTGGGATTCTCCAGGCAAGAACACTGGAGTGGATTGCCATTTCCTTCTCCAATGCATGAAAGTGAAAAGTGAAAGTGAAGTCGCTCAGTCGTGTCTGACTCTAGCGACCCCATGGACTGCAGCCTTCCAGGCTCCTCCGTCCAGGAGATTTTCCAGGCAAAAGTACTGGAGTGGATTGCCATTTCCTTCTCCGCAATGGAATACCAGCCAGTGCTAAAAAGGAATGAGCTAATGAGCCATGAAAAGATATGAAGGAATATTACTAAGTGAAAGAAGGCAATCTGAAAAGGCTACACACTGTATGATTCCAGTTGTAAGACATTCTGAAGAAGGCAAAACTATGGAGACAGTAAAAAGATCAGTGGTTGCCAGAGGTGAGGGGAATGAAAAGACTGAATAAGCAAAACACAGAAGTTAAACAGTAGGTCTGTTGAACTACTCTGAATGACACAATACCAGTAGATACATGTGACTGTACATTTGTACAAACCCAAAGAATGTGCAACACCACAAGTGAATACTAATGTAGACTATGGAATTTCAGTGATAATGATGTATCAGTGTAGGTTCATCAACTGTAACAAAAGTGTAATTTTGGTGAAGGATGTTGACAATGGGGGAGGCTTTGTATGTTTAAGGGCAGGAGGCATATGAGAATTCCATATCCCTGTACTTCCTGCTCAATTTGTTGTAAATCTATAACTGCTCTAAAAAATAGTCTATTAAAACATTTAAAAAATGCTACTAATGAAAAAAGTAAAAATGACAACAATAAAAAACCAATGGTCCTTCTTACTGTCAGGTCTGGAAAGATAGTTTTCTAAATTATCAAGTTTTGCTGTTTTGCCATTTATATCTGGATATAGCCCAAACCCTGGAGTTGATTTATAGGTATGCAGTAAAGTAAAAAGAAGTCATTTGAGACTCCCTTGGACAGCAAGGAGCTCAAACCAGTCAATCCTAAAGTGAATATTCATTGGAAGGACTGATGCTGAAGCTCAAGCTCAAATACTTTGGCCACCTGATGCGAAGAGCTAAGTCACTGGAAAAGATTCTGTTGCTGGGAAAGACTGAGAGCATGAGAAGAGTATCAGAGGATGAGATGGTTGGATGGGATCATCAACTCAATGGACATGAGTCTGAGCAAACTCCAGGAGATAATGAAGGATAGGGAAGCCTGGCGTGCTGCAGTCCATGAGGTCACAAAGAGTCGGACATGACTGAGTGATTAAACAAGTAAAGTAAGTAACAAGAGATTTATCTTTACCATATGGATTTCTAAATGTCTCAGAACAGAAAAAAGACCATCCTTTCCTCAGTGTTCTTCAGTATCACCTTTTCAAACAATAAAACTTCTTATATGAACAGATCTGTTCCTAGGCTCTGTTCTTCATTTGTCTATATTTCTGACTTAAGGCTATTCCATATTATCTTAATTACTGTGGTTTTGTCGTATTTTAATATCTGATACAACAAATTTTCAGACCTTCCTGTTGTCCTTCAAGAATTCTTTAGCTATTCTTAGCACTATGCATTGTTATATACATTTCAGAATCATTTTGTCCAACTACATTTTTTAAAAAGTCGTTTTTTTTTTCTTAAACTGGAATTGGTGGTTTAGTCACTAAGTCATGTCTGACTCTTGTGATCCCATGGACTGTAGCCCGCCAGGCTCCTCTGTCCACGGGATTCTCCAGGCAAGAATACTGGAGTGGGTTGCCATCTCCTTCTCCAGGGGATCTTCCCAACTCAGGAATCAAACCCAGGTCTCCTGCATTGCAGGCAGATTATTTATGAACCGAGCTATGAGGGAAGGCCTTAATGGGAACTTCATTAAACCTATTACATAAATCCATTTTGAATAGCACTTATCTTCAAAATATTCAGTCTTCCAACCCATGAATGTGGTATATCCTTCTCCTTAANTTTTTTTTTTCTTAAACTGGAATTGGTGGTTTAGTCACTAAGTCATGTCTGACTCTTGTGACCCCATGGACTGTAGCCCGCCAGGCTCCTCTGTCCACGGGATTCTCCAGGCAAGAATACTGGAGTGGGTTGCCATCTCCTTCTCCAGGGGATCTTCCCAACTCAGGAATCAAACCCAGGTCTCCTGCATTGCAGGCAGATTATTTATGAACCGAGCTATGAGGGAAGGCCTTAATGGGAACTTCATTAAACCTATTACATAAATCCATTTTGAATAGCACTTATCTTCAAAATATTCAGTCTTCCAACCCATGAATGTGGTATATCCTTCTCCTTAAATGTTTTTTTTCAATAATGCTTTATCACTTTCTGGTAGTGTTTTTACACATCTTTCATTTCTATTTTATACTTTTGGTACAACTGTAAATGGCATCTATTTTTTAAATTTCATTTTCTAACTAATTATTGCCGATATAAATAGGTGGGACTGCTCTTTGTAAAATGATCTTATATTCAGCAACATTGTTAAAATCACTAATTCTAACAGTTTAGATTCTTTGGGGCTTTCTATGTAGGTATCTAAAAAGTCCCATAGAAAACATCAACATGGTGAAATGCTGAGACAGCTTTTCCTTTGAGGTCAAAATAATAAGACAAGATGTTTGCTTTATTACTTCATTTTTATTCCTCTCAACTTTACTGAAGAATAACTGGCAAATATAGTTGTATATGTTTATAGTATACAGCATAATGATCTGTTATATACATTGTGGAAAGATTAACAAGATCAAGATAATGAACACATTCATCATCTCATATAGCACATTAGTTAACTTTCTTGCTTCATTACTTCTGGTCAATTTGTGGTCTTAGGAATCACAATAAAGCAAGAAAAAGAAGAAATGTCATAAATATTAGAAATCTATTATTCATGGGTCATCCCATTTCCTTTAACATTTTTAAATTTTTTTTCTTTCCTAACTTAAGATAGATACTTAGTTCACTGATCTGCAGACTATACCTCAGAGGTATTGTAGATTCAGTTCCAGACCACTGCAATAAGGTAAATTTTGCAATACAGTGAGTCAAACAAATGTTTTGGTTTCTCAATGCATAAAACTTATGTTTATACTATGCTGTAGCCTGTGAAGTGTGCAATATGTCTTATTAGACTTATGTCTAATTATGTTTAAAAAAATCAGTGAACGTATCTTAATTAAAAAAAATATTTTATTAACCATCATCTGAGGATACAGGGTTGCTACAAACCTTCAGTAAAAAGAAAAAAACACACTATGTGCAAAGTGGAGTAATATCAACCAACTCAATAGACATGAATTTGAGTAACCTCCGGGAAAACTAGTGAAGGACAGGGAAGCCTAGGATGCTGCAGTCCACAGGGTTTGAAAGAGTTGAACATGACTTAGTGACTGAACAACAACAATATCCAGAACATTTTTCTTTTGTTTAGTCACTATTTTTTCCCTACTGCGGTGAAAAAAAAAAAAAAAAGCATACCATAAAAACTCACCATGTTAGCCATTTCCAAATGTATGGTCAGTTGTGTTAAGTGCATTCACATTTTCGTGCAACCAACATGCAGTCTTTTCATCTCGCAAAATTAAAACTTCATAACCTGTTGAACAATACCCCATATCCCCCAGGCCCTAGCAACCACCATTCTTCTATTTTTCTCAATTTAACTAATCTAGATACCTCATACAGGTGGAATCATACAATATTTGTATTTTTGTGATAGGCTTGTTTCACTTAGCATAATATCTTCAAGGTACATCTGTGTATCTAGTTTCCCTGAAGATCATAATGTCTGTTCAGTTCAGTCATTCAGTCATGTCTGACTATTACTGACTTGCACAATACTAATATTAATTAGTAGTTTTACCTTCTTCCTTGACAAAGCAAGAAAGCTTATGTCCCTCCAAACTTATGTGTCATTGATTTTGTATTATCCTTTATGTATATTCAAATACTAATAAGAAAAAAGCTTCTTGATGAAAGTAAAAGAGGAGAATGAAAAAGTTGGCTTAAAACTCAACATTCAGAAAACAAAGATCACGGCATCTGGTCCCATCATTTCCTGGCAAATAGATGGGGAAACAGTGGAAACAGTGTCAGATTTTATTTCTGGGGCTCCAAAATCACTGCAGATGGTGACTGCAGCCATGAAATTAAAAGACTCTTACTCCTTGGAAGGAAATTATGACCAACCTAGACAGCATATTCAAAAGCAGAGACATTACTTTGCCAACAAAGGTCTGTCTAGTCAAGGCTATGGTTTTTCCAGTGGTCATGTATGGATGTGAGAGTTGGACTGTGAAGAAGACTGAGCGCCGAAGAATTGATGCTTTTGAACTGTGGTGTTGGATTAGATTCCTGAAAGTCCCTTGGACTGCAAGGAGATCCAACCAGTCCATTCTAAAGGAGATCAGCCCCGGGTATTCTATGGAAGGAATGATGCTAAAGCTGAAACTCCAGTACTTTGGCCACCTCATGCGAAGAGTTGACTCATTGGAAAAGACTCTGATGCTGGGAGGGATTGGGGGCAGGAGGAGAAGGGGACAACTGAGGATGAGATGNTGTTATGCCTTAATTTCATGTCAAAGTTAAAATGCTGCAGTGAGATGAGGAGAGGTGACAGACAAGGGGAGGCGGCTGCTGCTGCTGCTAAGTCGCATCAGCCATGTCTGACTCTGTGCAACCCCATAGATGGCAGCCCACCAGGCTCCTTTGTCCCTGAGATTCTCCAGGCAAGAACACTGGAGTGGGTTGCCATTTCCTTCTCCAAGACGAGGGGGAGGAAGGGCCTAGAAAACAGAGTTCTTGCCATGTCTCTGCCCCAAACAGCTTTATGGCCTCAGGAGTGCCAAAGAATTGATGCTTTTGAACTGTGGTGTTGGAGAAGACTCTTGAGAGTCCCCTGGACTGTAAGGAGATCCAACCAGGACTGCAAGGAAATCCAACCAGTCCATTCTGNTTATGACCAACCTAGACAGCATATTCAAAAGCAGAGACATTACTTTGCCAACAAAGGTCTGTCTAGTCAAGGCTATGGTTTTTCCAGTGGTCATGTATGGATGTGAGAGTTGGACTGTGAAGAAGACTGAGCGCCGAAGAATTGATGCTTTTGAACTGTGGTGTTGGATTAGATTCCTGAAAGTCCCTTGGACTGCAAGGAGATCCAACCAGTCCATTCTAAAGGAGATCAGCCCCGGGTATTCTATGGAAGGAATGATGCTAAAGCTGAAACTCCAGTACTTTGGCCACCTCATGCGAAGAGTTGACTCATTGGAAAAGACTCTGATGCTGGGAGGGATTGGGGGCAGGAGGAGAAGGGGACAACTGAGGATGAGATGGCTGGATGGCATCACCGACTCGACGGACATGAGTTTGAGTGAGCTCCGGGAGTTGGTGATGGACAGGGAGGCCTGGCGTGCTGTGATTCATGGGGTAGCAAAGTCAGACATGACTGAGCCACTGAACTAAACTGAAGACATTCTTATTATTTTTATCCAATAAATACTCATTTAGATTTGCCCATAAATTTGTGGTTTTCATTGCTGTTCATGCCATCCTGCATCTCCAACTGGGTCATCCTTCTTCTTTATTCAGAATACCTTTAAGAATTTTCCTCAGTGGATTCTGATAATGACGATTTCTGTTTTATTTTGAGGGGCTTTGTTTCTGTTTAAGCCATTTATTTTTTCTCTATTCCAGAAGGATATTTTCATTGCAGATGATGTGTGTAGAACTGTAGACTGGCAGCTATTTTTATTCAGCCCTTTCAAGATATCATTCCTCTGTCTTCTATTATTTCTGTTGAGAAACTTAGCTTATGTTATTCTTTCAAGATTGTAAGATTTTCAAGATTTCCAGTTCTATGTTAAATTTCTCCAAGTATTCTTTATTTCCTTGAACACTTTAAGAATATTTGTTTTCAGTTTATTTGGAATAAGACCAATATTTGAGTCTCTTGTATGTCATTTCTGTTTCTATTGCTTCCTGTTCCATACTGTTATTGTTTCATTGTCTCATGTTTCTAATTATTTTTCTTTGTGTACTAAACACTCATAAATTTTTAAAATTTATGGTAAAACTAATCTGTGAGGTTATCTTCTTCCAAAGAGGATTTGTTTGCAAACCTATATTACCTCAAACCTATCCTAGAGCAAAGGAGGATGACAAGGGCCCCCTTATACCCCAGAAGACCCTCTTCATCAATTGTAGTCTGCCTGGCCCCAGGATTTGTCAGCATTCACTTCTCAGCTACTCTATTCTCTCAACTTCATTCAAGCCCTTTGTAGGAGTTATCAAGAGTGGTCAAATTCATAGGCAAAAGTAGGATGGCGAATGTCAGGGGTTGGGGGAAGGGAGAATAGGGCGTCACTGTTCAATGGGTACAGAATTTCAATTTTACAAGGTGAAAAAAAGTTGAGGTGGGGAGGGGAAGAGAGAAATATGTCGGCAGCTCTGTATAAGACAAAAGGTACCAAAGGAATTTAGTGATAGCACATGGTACTACAGGATAAAGAAATGGTCAAATATGATCAACTATGAAATTCAAGTCAGCTATTTTAGTGTTTTAGAGGTTTAAATATAAAATGTGGAAGTATTTTATAACTGAATAGTTTTACAAAGGAGAAAAGAGGAAGAGAAAGAACTAAATATAAATGGGAGATTAAGTCAACCAAAAAAGTATACTACCTATGAATTTGCTCTTATCTTTGTAATCTGATATATTCAAGACACTGACAGGCAAACAGTTTTCACATCTAGAACAGTCAGTTTTCGCAAACCTGTTAAAAAGAGTCTATTATACCATTCTTAAGATAGTGATTCAAAAAAATTGTTTTAATCTCTAGGATGATTTTGATACATAGTTAAGTTGGGGAGATAAAACCATCTGACAAATCAGTATTCTTAAAATATAAAATACAATTACAATGCTTGGTCTCACCCTTCTCTAGTCTCTAAAGGCTCTTTGAAACAGAATTAGGAATAATGTAAGATATACTAGTAACCTGTGAGAATCACAACTAAGCCTATATTCCCAATCTTGGGTTACCCCTAGAGCTGGCTTTCTGTCATCCAGCACTGAATTCAGTGATGAATCAGGAAAAGGTAAGAAATTATGCATATCTATCCCACTGTAAATTCACACTGTAAATTTAATAGGGTCTCAAATATTTGCCATGGGTTCTACTCACAGGTTCTTTTGTTTATCTCATGATTTTCAACATTTAGACATCCAAAAAGCAGTACACAAAAACCAAGGGTAAGCCCACAGGAGATTTCTGGCAGAAACATTTTTTATCTAGTTAACTAGTAAGCCACATGAGTCAGTAGACTTAACTCAGTGTTAGTCAAACAATCTATAATAACTAATCATTGTTTCAATTCCTAATCCTTTGCGCCCCAATGCTTTTATAAAATATAATAAAAACTGGGCTGAAGGGTTAAGATGGAGTGAAACTGTTAGCCGCTTCAGTTGTGCCCAACTCTTTGGGACCCCACGGATTGAGGACTCTTGCCCCACAGAATTCTCTAGGCAAGAATACTGGAGTAGGTAGTCATTTCCTTCTCTAGGAGATCTTTCCAACCCAGGGATCAAACCCAGGACTTCAGCACTGGAGGCAGATTCTTTACCAGATGAGCCACTAGGGAGGCCCAAGGGGTGGTGAACAGGCTGGCAAATCCTCTCCTTAAAACACAGGAATGAAACTGAATAAAACTGCCAAGGACAACCATTTCAGAGCTATGAAAATCAACCAAAGGCGCACAACAAATTACTGAGAACTTGCTAGAGCCTTATGTCAGAAGAGTGGAGTCTGCACCCTTCTTGCCTAGGACTGCTCCCATTCTATTTCCACCTGCTGGGGAACAATAGCTTCTATTAGGGCAGGGATGGCCAGCTTTATTCCCAAAGAAAGCGGCCTTGATCTGGAGAGGACAAAAACCTCTGTCAGCTACAGTACAGAACTCAGTAGGAAATGAAAAACTTGCTGCTTTGCTCCTCAGAATCTGGAGTCTTAGTTGACTGAGTGATAAACAAACAGGAAATTTATCAGAGAAATCCTATACATGAAAGAGCCATAGTAAAGCTGCNTAAGCTTTGAAAGAGTTTCTTTTTCTCTATTTTCTAAGTTTCTGTCCTATTTCTTCTTCAAGTACTTGATAAAATTCACTGGAATAGCTACTTAAAGAGATATTTTAATAGCTATTTAAATAGCCTAGAATTTTCTTTATGGAAAAGTTTTGAAATGAAATTTCCTCAATGTATTTGTGTGTTCAGTGGCTCAGTTGTGTCTGACTCTTTGCGACCCCAAGGACTGTAGCCCAGCAGCCTCCTCTGTCAATGGGATTTTCCAGGCAAGAACACTGAAGTGGGTTGCCATTTCCTTCTCCAATGCATGAAAGTGAAAAGTGAAAGTGAAGTCACGCAGTCCTGTCTGACTCCCAGAGACCCCATGGATTGCAGTCTACCAGGCTCCTCCGTCCATGGAATTTTCCAGACAACAGTACTGGAGTGGGTTGCCACTAGAGAATTCTCTGGCAGTCCAGTGGTTAGAACTCCATGCTTTCACTGGTTGGGGAACTGAGATCCTGCAAACAGTGTGGTGCAGCCAGAAAAAAAGAAAGAAAACTTAAACTCTCTACACATCCCTAACTAAATGAGAAACTATGCATGTGTACTGGGGAGACCCAAGAGACCAGTGGAAAATAAAAGTCAATGTAAAACTGAGAACTGTCTGAACTCAATGTGCTCCACACAAATCAATCAGCAGAGGATAAAAGTCTGTAGGTTTGAGATGTCTTGAGCACAACCTCGGTCCACATCACTGGCTGACCACCAAACACTGAAGACGCAGGGACAACCTGCTAAAAAGCAAAGTTAAAAAATAAAAATTAGAATTTAAAAATGTGCTGATTAGTGAGTGTACACATGGAGGAAGTAGATTCTTCAACACATTCAGACTGATTTTTAAAAAATACCCTCAGAAAATTAATACAAACCCAGAGTTAATACAATATATGATCTGAACTATCTACTTTTTAAAAAAAGTTTTAAAACAAGAAAGATTCACTCATATACAGGAAAAAGCTCAAACACCAGTCAATAGAAACTTATTCTGAGAAGGCTCAGCTAGTAGACTTAAAGACTTTAGAACAGTTAATATGACCATATTCAAGGAATTAAAGGAAAATATGTCACACTGACTCAGCAAACAGAGAATCTCAATAGAGAAACAAACAACAAAAAGGAGCTAAAAAGAAAGTCTAACTGAAAATACAATACCCAAATGAAAAATTTACTACATAGACCTAACCGCAGATCTGAGATGGCAGAAGAATCAGCGAACTTTAAAAGAAATCATCAGGGCTTCCCTGGTGGCCCAGTGGTAAAGAATCCACCTGCCAATGCAGGAGACATAGGTTCAATCCCTGGTCCAAGAAGATCCCACATGCTGAAGGACAACTAAGCCCACAAGCCACAACTACTGAATCCCAACAGTTCTAGAGCCTGCAATTTGGAGTAAGAGAAATCATTCCAATGAGAAGCTCATGCACCACACCTAGAGAGTAGCACCCTCTCACTGCAACTAGAGAAAAGCCCAAGAGCAACGAAGACCCAGCAGAGACAAACAAAAAAATAAGAAATCAATAGAAAGTAAACAATCTGAAAAGTGGGGAAAAAAAGGCAAGAAAAATGAACACAGCCTCAGTTATCTCTGGGATAACACCAAACTTACCAATACACATACACTAGAATTTCTAGCAGGAGAGGCAAGAGTAAAGACAGCAGGAAAAAACAAATTTGATGAAATTCCCAAGAGGGCCATACCAAGCTGTATAACAGTCAAACTGTTAGAAGACAAGGAGAAAATCTTACCAGCAACAGAAGAAAAATGCCTCATCACAAACAAAGAATATTATAACATATTCACTGGAATGGCACATTCTAAGGGCTAAAGGAAAAAAAAAAGTCAAAGAAGAATTCTGTATCCAGTACAACTATTTTTAAAAAATGAAGGCAAAAATACAAACATTCCAGTTTTAAAAAGGCTAAAAGAATCCACTCCCATCAGGTACGCCCTTCAAGAAAAACTAAAGGAAGCCCTTCAGGCCCTTCAAGAAAAACTAAAGGAAGCCCTTCAGGCTGAAAGGAAATGAAGCCAGATAGGAATTCAAATCCAGAGGAAAGAATTAAGGGTACTCAAAATGTAAAATACTTGGGTAAATATTAGAGATTAGGCATATATATTTTTTCTCTTCTCAAATTTCTCCAAAAAGCATAAGATTGTTAAAGCAATAAACAACATAATATTGTTATGATTAAATATACAGTTATATCTATATAGATATAATGTATGTGAATACAATAGTACAAAACAGGAAGAGAAGAAATGAAGCTATACTGGAACAAAGTTACTATATTTTACCAGAATTAAGTCAATAATAGCCTGAAGTAGTCTGTGATAAGTAAAAGGTGCACATAAAAACCTAGAGCAATCATTAATAAAATAACTTTTTTAAATGGCTTTAAAAATCAGAAGAATTAAAACACACTAAAAAGTATGTTTAACACAAAAGAATGCAATAAAGGAGTAATAAAGGAATAAAAATGAGACATACAGAAAACAACAAATGGCAGGCATGAATCACACTGATAATTATTTTAAATGTAAAGGACTAAATAATCAAAAGGTAGAGTTAAAAAAAAAAAAAGGTAGAGTTGTTAGAGGGATTTCCAAGGTGGCACTAGTGGTAAAGAACCTACCTGCCAATGCAGGAGATGTAAGAAACAGAGGTTTAATCCCTGGGTTGGGACGATCCCCTGGAGGAGGGCATGGCAACCCACTCCAGTATTCCTGCCTGGAAAATTCCCATGGACAGAGGAGCCCAGCGGGCTACAGTCCATGGGATCACAAATAGCTGGATGCTACTGAAGCCACTTAGCATGCACATATGCAGAGTTGTTAGATTGGATAAAAAGCAAGATCTACCTATATAGTGTCTACAAGAGATATCCCTGAGATTCCAAGACATAAAAATCAATATATCGGCAATATATAACCAATTATAAATCTATATACATTTAATAAGAGTCCTAAAATATATGAATTAAAAACCAGACTAGAAAGGAACAATACCAATTCAACAATTACAGCTGAAGATTTCAATACTCTTCTCTTAGTAAATGACAGAACTAAACAGAAAATGAGTAAGGATATAGATGACTTGAACACCATGATCACCCAACTTGATCTAACTGACATATATAGAATACTCCACCTAACAGATCAATACATATTCTCTTTAAGCACACATGGCATATTCTTCAGAACAAATCATACACTAGACAAACACAAGAACAGAAAACTGCATACCTCTCTCATGAATACAGGTGTAGATATTTATTACAAAATATTAGAAAACAGAGGAACAGTAACATAGCCAACTATGACCAAGTGGGATTTATACCAGGAATGCAGAATTGGCTTAACATATGGAAGTTAATATAATGCTCTGTATAAATAAAGGACAAAAACACATGATCATAACAACAGATCAGAGTTTCTCAACTTCAGCAATATCAACACTTTGAGCCAAAAAATCTTTGTTGTGAAGGGCTGTCCTGTGTACTGTAGGATGTTTACAGCATCCAGGACCCACACCCACTAGACGCCAGTAGCACCATGGCCCCAAGTTGTGACCAATAAAACATGTCTCCAGACATTGCCAAATATCCCCTAAGGGCAAAATCACCTGTTTGAGAACCACTGGAATAGATGCATAAAAAACATATGACAAAATCAGAAACACATTCATGTAAAAACTCAGCAACGTAAGAAAAGAGAGGACCTTCTTCAAACTGACAGAGGGCTTCCAGGAAAAACCTACAGCTAACATCATGAACTGAAAGTGAAAGGTGCTCAGTCGAGTCTGACTCTTTGAGACCCCATGGACTCTATAGTCCATAGAATTCTCCAGGTCAGAATACTGGACTGGGTAGCCTTTCCCTTCTCCAGGGGATCTTCCCAACCCAGGGATCAAACCCAGGTCTCCCACACTGCAGGCAGATTTTTTGCCAGCTGAGCCACAAGGGAACCTCAAGAATACTAGAGTGGGTAGCCTATCCCTTCTCCAGCAGATCTTCTCAACCCAGGAATTGAACCGAGGTCTCCTGCATTGCAGGTGGATTCTTTACCAACTGAACATCATACTCAACAGTAAAAGATGAAACACTTCTCTCAAAGGGTGAGAACAAGGCAAAGCTGTCTGCTCTCATACGTCTTTGCAACAATGAACTGGAAGTTCAAGCCCATGCAAAAAGCAAGAAAAAAGAAACTATAGTCATCTAGAATAGAGGAGAAGAAAACCAACTTTATTCATAAAGAACATGACATTGTATATTGAAAATCTAAGTTAGCTACCAAAAACTACTTGAATAAATAAGTGAGTTTAACAGCAACAAAAATCCAATGTTCCATTCACAGCAGCATTAAAAAGAATAAAATACTTAGGAATAAACTCAACAAAGAAATTGCAAGGTCCGTGCATTTAAACCTGTACAACATTGCTGAGAGAAAGTAAGATCGAAATAAATGTAGAGATATGCTACAGTCATTAACTGAAAGACTCAATATTGCAAAGATAATCAATTCACCACAAATCTATTGATTCAATGCAGTCACTATCAGATTCCAAGCAGATATTTTTGCATGAATTGATAAGCTGAGTCTAAATTTCTACGGAAATATAAAAGAACCAGGATAGCCAATAAAGCTTTGATGTGGGAAAGGACTGGAGAACTCTGTCATTGTTCAGTCACCAAGTTGTATCCAACTTGTTGTGACCACACTGACTGTAGCCCGCCAGGCTCCTCTGTCCATGGGATTTCCCAAGTAAAAATACTGGAGTGGGTCGCCATTTCCTTCTCCAGGGGATATACCCAACCCATAGATCAAACCTACATCTCCTGCTTTGGCAGGTGGGTTCTCTACTGCTGAGCCATCAGGGAAGATCAGATTCACCCTACATCTTATTATTCTACACTTTAAGAAAAGATAAAGTAGGTTTTGTCAAAGTTAAAAACTTTTACTTTTAAAAAGACTCCACTGGGAATTCCTGGTGGTCCACTGATTAGGAGTTTTAAGGACTAGGTTCAATCCCTGATTAAGACCCCACAAGCTGCACAGCAGGGGAAAAAGAAAAAGAAACCATTAAGAAAATGAAAAGATAAGCCAGACTGGGAAAATATATTTGCAAATTATATACTTGATAATGCTCAAAATAAAAAATGCTTACAACTCAGAAAGACGACTTACAATCTCTGATAATAACTATAAATAAGGTATAACCCCAAAGAAAGGTAATGCCAAAGAATGCTCAAACTACCACACAACTGCACTCATCTCACACACTAGCAAAGTAATGCTCAAAATTGTCCAAGCCAGACTTCAACAATATGTGAACCATGAATTTCTAGATGTTCAAGCTGGTTTTAGAAAAGGCAGAGGAACCAGAGATCAAATTGCCAACANAAAAAAAAAAAAAAGAAAGAAATTTTTTACTAAAAGTAACAAAACTGTACATTTATAATAGATGAGTTTTATAGTATTTAAATTATACCTCAATAAAACTGTCTTGAAAGGGTCTGGATGTTATAGCACTGTCAAACCACTATAAAAGAGTTTCTAAACACTCTCCATTTTAAAGTATTTCTTTAGTTCACAGACCACAGTTTGAGAAGCACTGATCTTATTGACTTCTGCTAAGTGTTGGGCTAAAATGTTTAGAGCAATCAATAGTTGTAATTAAAATTCACCTTAACTTAAGCCATACAAGTTTAACTCCACTAAATATTTCATTAAGAAATTCACAAGTGTTACTGATACAGGAAAATATGGAAACATGGTCTACTGTGGAATAAAAACATAACTGATTACAAAATGACACTTAATAAATGAGTTGTCTCTATAGAACAAAAACTACCTTAGTATCTATCTTTTTAATGTATTATAACTAAATTGATAAAGTCAGTATAATTATTAGACTACTAAAATTAAAAGACGCTTGCTCCTGAGAAGAAAAGTTATGACCAGCCTAGACAGCACATTTAAAAGTAGAGATATTACTTTGCCAACAAAGATCTATCTAGTCAAAGCTATAGTTTTTCCAGTAGTCATATACGGATGTGAGAGTTGGACTATAAAGAAAGTTGAGCACCAAAGAATTGATACTTTTGAACCGGTGGTGTTGGAGAAGACTCTTGAGAGTCCCCTTGAATTGCAAGGAGATCCAANATATTACTTTGCCAACAAAGATCTATCTAGTCAAAGCTATAGTTTTTCCAGTAGTCATATACGGATGTGAGAGTTGGACTATAAAGAAAGTTGAGCACCAAAGAATTGATACTTTTGAACCGGTGGTGTTGGAGAAGACTCTTGAGAGTCCCCTTGAACTGCAAGGAGATCCAATCAGTCCATCCTAAAAGAAATCAGTCCTGAATATTCATTGGAAGGACTGATGCTGAAGCTGAAAACTCCAGTACTTTGGCCATCTGATGTGAAGAACCAACTCATTTGAAAACACCCTGATGCTGGGAAAGATTGAAAGCTGGAGGAGAAGGGGACGACAGAGGATGAGATGTTTGGATGGCATCACCGACTCAATGGACATGAGTTTGAGTAAACTCCACGAGCTGGTGATGGACAGGGAGGCCTAGTTGTGCTGCAGTGCATGGGGTCACAAAGAGTAGGATACAGTTGAGCGACTGAGCTGAACTGAAAACCCAAAACAATGTAATTTTAAATATATAAATGAATTAAATGAGATAGAATTTTATAAGTATTTTGTATTTTTTTGGTTCAAATATCTGAACCTATATATATATTTAAGACCAATATATACATAGGTTATATATAAGTATATATTTGTTTCAGAGAAAGTCCTAATGACATAAAAGCTTTCTTTTGTTTCAACTAAGTGTATATGCAGGCTATGTTTAGTTGAAATTTGTTAGCATTTAATGCCCATGATGTGATCTAAATCTACATTTACTGTATAGTAACTGGACACTAATTATAGAAAGCAATGATACTTTTTTATAGCTGTGGAACAACACAGAGATGAAATAAACAAAGACTCTAGTTTGTAAAAGGCCAAAGCAATCTGCTAAAGTTTACTTTTTTGGGAAAAATTAAATGCTAAACTTTTTACATGAAATTTTTAAAACTTTTCAGTTGATAAACCTCACTCCCTTGAAGAGTTCAGCTTCTTTAGTAATCTAACCATTCTTTAGAGCTCAGATATTCTTTACACAGGTTGCTATATAATAAAACTATAGCTTTCAAAACCACAAGCAGCTCTGGTATATTGTTTTCTTATAGTGAGGTTTTTCATTTGCCAAGTCAAAACTGCTAAGTCGCTTCAGTCGTGTCCGATTCTGTGCGACCCCATAGATGGCAGCCCACCAGGCTTCCCCGTCCCTGGGATTCTCCAGGCAAGACTGGAGTGGGTTGCCATTTCCTTCTCCAATGCATGAAAGTGAAAAGTGAAAGGGAAGTCGCTCAGTCCTATCCGACTCTTAGCAACCTCATGGACTGCAGCCCACCGGGCTCCTCCATTCATGGTATTTTCCAGGCAAGAGTACTGGAGTGGGGTGCCACTGCCTTCTCCGAAGTCAAAACTAAGAAGTATAAAAGCATTTCCTTCCATTTTAATGTCCATCAACAGACAAACTGATAAAGAAGATGTGATACACACACACGCACCCCCACCCACCACCACTGGACTACCACTCAGACATAAAAAAGAAAGAAATTTGCACCAGCAAGGATAGCTTTGGACCTAGAGATTATCATATTAAGTGAACAGAGGAAAACAAATATCATATGATACCACTTATATGTGGAATCTAAAAAAAAAAAAAGATACAAATGAACTTATTTATATAAAACAGAAACAGACTCACATACCTAGCAAACAAAACTTATGGTTACCAAAGGGGACAATGGTGGGAGGGATAAATTAGGAGTTTGGGATTAACATATATCCACTAATATATCTAGATTAGGTAAACAACAGGGAACTATATTCAATATCTTATAGTAACTTATAATGGAAAAGAACAGTGCATATGTGTATACATACATATCTGAATCACTTTGCTGAACACCTGAAACTAATGTAACACTGTACACTAACTATGCTTCAATTAAAAAAAAAATTAAGCATTCCCTTCATATTTAGCATGTGAGACCTGGATCTATAGCTTTGTTTTAAATTAAAGAACATCAACTTTAAATTGAAAATTAAACTAAATGAGGGGGGAAAAAAATCTAGGATAGCTATGGTCATTCTTTTAACAAATATATTCCATTTATGTGTGACAGTTTTAAGTGCTATTTGTCCCTTTACATTTTCGCAGGTCTTCATAAAAAGCTGAAAAAGTGTAGCCTCTGTTGTCCTTTCCTCTGTATAACTATTTTTGATATTTCTTGACTCTCTGCAATTTATACTTTATTTTACACAAAAAGCTAGAGTCACAATCCCAGAAGGAAAGCTAAAGAAGAATGAGTGACTAGAAGCATTTACTCATCTCATTTTCCGTCTCCAAAGAAACATCAATTCACATGACACAGAATATCCTGCAGTAAGTTATATCCTACATCTATAACATATGTTCACCCTCCAAAAAGTACACTTTCAAGATGTGTTTGGATTTCCTGAATTTATATTACAAGTTAATAAGTTTATAAGAGTAGAAAAGCAATTGTTATATGAATTCCCAAACTAGTAACACAAAAAGCTATAATCTAATACCCAGCTAGTTAAAGGGACAAAAGATAATGTTGTGAATGCTCCATACTCTTCTAAAACTAACTGCGGTCATGACTGAAAGATAACTTATAACCATCAGTAGTACTGCACTAGGTGAGCAAAAGTATAACACCACCCAAAGAAAACAAATTAAGAGAACGTTTTTAAAACTATGTACAGATAGAAACGGTGATCATGACTCTACAACTATGTGTCTAACAATTAATGCCCATGTGGAATCTTACCCTTCTGGTTTTGTTTCCTAGACATTGCAGGTTTCTTTAATCTCAAACAATGCGAAGAAAAATATTATTTTGCCTTGTCTTGGTTCTGACTGTAGTTATCTTTGATTTAAAAGGAGGCAACCGAAAGCTGTAGTTGGAGGTGATAAATATAAAATCCTGGTTATTTGAAATCCTGTTCACTAGCCGTCGATCTCCTTTTCTTCTCTCGTATCAAATTCGTGTCAAGAAATATCATTGCAGACATTCAAGTCTCTTTTTCCAGGGAGATTCTAGGGGGAAAACAAACATACACACATATTCACTATGACAGGAACAGCTGTACACAAATTTTAACAGATATGCACATGCTTTATTTTATACTTTTTCTAAATGAAACTAGTTATTAAAAGAAAACTACTCAAGGATTTCCCTGTTGGTACAGTGGGTAACAGTCTGTCTGCTAATGCAGGTACATGGGTTTAATCCCTGGTCCAGGAAGATTCCATGTGCTGCACTGCAGAGCAACTAAAGCCCATGAGCTACAACTACCGAGCCCACATGCCGCAACTACTGCAGCCCATGCGCCTAGAGCCTGTGCTCCGCGACAAGACAAGCCACCACAATAAGAAGCCCATGCACCTCAACAAAGAACAACCCCCGCTCTCCACAACTAGAGAAAGCCTGCATGTAGCAAGAAGACCCAGCGCAACCAAAAATAAACATTTTAAAAAGAGAGAGAGAGAAAAACCAGGGTATTCACTCGTTTAAAAAAAAAAAAAAAACTACTTTCAGAAAGAATACAGTTTTAAGAAGCAATATTTTAATTAACATTGTAAATCAACTATAATTCGATTTTTTTAAGTTTCTCAAAAAAGGAATCATTGTAAACCTTTTCTAAAAAAAGCAATAATTTGTTCCTTAAGAAATTTTAATCTTATAATCAAACTATCTTCTCAGTTCAGAAAGCATGTTTTCTTATTCTTTTTGTGTCTTCCTCAAAAATCTTATCTCCATCTCTACTTCACAAACTTAATTACTTCTTATTACTCCCTAAGATCTCTCTTACCACCTGCTCTTCCTATATAAACCAAGGGTCTTTTCTTTTCCTCTATAATTTCCTTTATCTAACCCCTCCTCAGGTTTCCCACCTCAAATATAGTTGCAAGACATTTGGGAGGAAGGTGAGAGGGAAAAGGAGAGAATAAAGGGAATTTAATAAGGAAAACTGAAACATCAGAATGTGGATTAGTCAATACTACAGGAAGCTTTTATAAACTGCAAATATACAGATGTCTTTCTCCTCCCTTATTACTGTTTAATATATACATGTCCAAAATTTCTGGGTAAAGAAAGCATGAGGAGGATCATGGAATTCTTATACCTAGAAACCTGATAGAAAAAAAAAACTTTACACAATGTAACCCAAGAAGGAAATAAGAGTAAACTTATATGAAATACTTTTTCAGTGTGGAGAATAAAAGGGATAAGTCACGAGTAAGTTAAAAAAAAAAAAAATCCATCAAGACTCTGTTCTCAGAGTCACTCTGTTGTGCACCTGAAACTATCACAACACTGTTAACTGGCTATACTCCAATATCCCAGTGGTCATGTATGGATGTGAGAGCTGGACTGTGAAGAAGGCTGAGTGTCGAAGAATTGATGCTTTTGAACTGTGGTGTTGGAGAAGACTCTTGAGAGTCCCTTGGACTGAAACGAGATCCAACCAGTCCATTCTGAAGATCAGTCCTGGGTGTTCATTGGAAGGAATGATGCTAAAGCTGAAACTCCAGTACTTTGGCCACCTCATGTGAAGAGTTGACTCACTGGAAAAAACTCTGATGCTAGGAGGGATTGGGGGCAGGAGGAAAAGGGGATGACAGAGGATGAGATGGCTGGATGGCATCACCAACTCGATGGATGTGAGTTTGAGTGAACTCCGGGAGATGGTGATGGACAGCGAGGCCTGGTGTGCTGCGATTCATGGGGTCACCAGGAGTCGGACACGACTGAGCGACTGAACTGAACTGAACTGATACTCCAATATAAAATAAAGTTTTTAAAAAAGGATACATGTAAAATAAAGGCTTCAGAGCAAGAGCCTCTTAGGGAATTCCCTGACAGTCCAGTGGTTAGCACTCTGAGCTTTCATTGCTATATGCCTGGGTTCAATCCTTGACTGGGGAACTGAGATCCTGCACCGTGCAACCAATAAAAATGACACAGCAACTATCAAATCTCCAGTAACAAAAGAGAAAGACAATGAGAGAAAATTAATTACCATGTAGCAGATAGCAGAATAAGAACGAAACCTGGGAAACAATACAACCCTCCAGATCAAAGATTTTTCATTGAATACTTATTTGAATACTTTAAGAATTTAGATTAAATAAAATAAGAGCTAGGAAATAAAGAATGAATAAGGATAAACAGAATGAAAAGAAAGATGACTGCAAAGCTAAGAAAATCTGAAAAACAAAATACCACAATTACAGATTTAATAAGGTATCAGAAACAGAACAGATTCAAATGAAAATAGAATGAATGGGATGGAGAAATGGGATGGCTTTCAGAATAATAATAAAAACATAAAAGAAGTTAAAGCAATTAGAAGATAATATTAGAAGATAAAAATGATCTAATCTAAGGATAATTAGAATCAATATAATAGACTCCAAAAACAGAGGACTCAATAAAGGGATCAGAAAAAACATTCACAGATGAAATACAGGAAAATTCCTTTGAAATAAGAGATCAGTATCATTCCTTCCCCACTACCAATCCATCAGAAGTAATGCTCTCTGTTCTACCTTTTAGATACATCAGAACTGGCCCACTTCTTACCATCTCCATTTGTAGCCACCTTTGTCCAAGACACAATAATTTCTCACCTGCATTGCTATAATCAAGACTATAATAGTCCTCTAGCTGGCATCCTGACTCTGCTCTTCTGCCACTCTCTAGCTTCTGTTTCACATAGCTATTTTAAAATTGTAAGACATTATGTCCCAACTATGCCGTTCAAAGCCCTCCAGCAGCTCCTGATTTCATTCAAAGTAAAAGCCAGAGCCCTCAGAGTGGCTTAAATGGTCTTCTCTGCTCTAACACCCTGTCCACATGCACCCTTTCTCTCTCTGACCTCACATCCTGCTACTCTTCCTCTCAGGTATTCTATACCAGCCACACTGGCCTCTTTATTGTCCATTTTATAACTGAGATAATGTTCTCACCTTAAGGCCCTTAAGGTGTTGCCTCTGCCAGCAATGTTCTTCCCTAGAGAGCTACATGGAATATTTCCTTACCTTTAGGCTTTTTCTCAAATTTTACCTTCTCTGCAGTTGTTCATAAGAAACTGCTGCACTTGGGGTGAGAACAGAGGGAGTCTGTGGCATTACTGTCTAAAGTACTCCCATCCCCAGAGGTCAATGGGGAAGTTGGTTCTACCAAGGTGGTAAAAACCAGCAGCTTCACTGACAAAGACGGCTGACTTTACTTAAAGCAAAGCACAGGAAAAGCCCATGCCTATCCTATCCACATTGTCAGTAAGAGTGTGCATTCTTGAGGGCAAACAGAAAAGCAAGACCAAGGGCTCCAATAGCCTGAGGTTGCCGTCATGTTAGTGCAAACAATGGGGCAGCAAACTAGTCAGAAATTAAAAAAGCAAATCTGGAGAAGAAACTATAAGGGACCTCGATAAATGTCTACACATTCACACACCAGGAGCCTGCACACAGGCAGAAAAGACACAAAAGGGCCCGGTGGAAGGTAAAAGTTAGGGCAGACTTTGAAATGGTCTGAACTTTGAAGGAGCTTCCTCAAACAGATAAAGATCAGCAGAGAGTAGAAGTCTTACTCTGTATTTAGCACAATAGCTAGCACACTATCTAGCAATCTCTGACCAATCACTAACTGACCACTAAGCAATGCAGATGCAGGTGTCACTCCAGGAAGCCAAACACAAAAATTAAAACAGAAATTAAAATAACAAAAAACTGAGCAGATATCAGCAGTCACACACCACACAGAAAAATTCCACAGATTTAGCTCAGGCAAGTTACTTTAAAAACAACAATAATAACAAAGCAACAACAACTCTCAAAAGGGAAAAAATCAGAATCCAAAACTGCTACAATATATTATATAAAAAGTCCACAGTTTCAACAAAAATTTGTAAGGTATAAAAATGCAAGAAAGTATGACGCAAACTGGGAAGGGAAAAAAGACCCCATGTGATTGAAAATATCCCTGAGTAGAGGAAAAGAACAGAATGGGAAAGACTAGAGATCTCTTCAAGAAAATCAGAGATACTAAGGGAACATTTCATGCAAACATGGGCTCAATAAAGCACAGAAATGGTATGGATCTAACAGAAGCAGAAGATATTAAGAAGAGGTGGCAAGAATACACAGAGGAACTGTANGAAACAGTGACAGACTTTATTTTGAGGGGCTCCAAAATCACTGCAGATGGTGACCATGAAATTAAAAGATGCTTGCTCCTTGGAAGATAAGTTATGACCAACCTAGACAGCATATTACAAAGCAGAGACTACTTTTCCAACAAAGGTCTGTCTAGTCGCTATGGTTTTTCCAGGAGTCATGTACAGACATGAGAGTTTGACTATAAAGAAAGTTGAGCACTGAAGAATTAATTGATGCTTCTGAACTGTGGTGTTGGAGAAGACTCTTGAGAGTCCCTTGGACTGCAAGGAGATCCAACCAGTCTATCCTAATGGAAATCAGTCCTGAATATTCATTGGAAGGACTGATGCTGAAGCTGAAACTCCAATACTTTGGCCATCTGATGCGAAGAACTGATTCTGAAAAGACCCTGATGCTGGGAAAGATTGAAGGCGGGGGGAGAAGGGGATGAGATGGTTGGATAGCATCACCGACTCAATGGACATGAGTTTGAGTAAACTCCAGGAGTTGGTGATGGACAGGGAGGTCTAGCGTGCTACAGTCTAGGGGATCGTAAAGTGTCAGACATGACTGAGCGACTGAACTGAACACAAAATAAGGTAATAAAGGAGGAACAATTAAACCAAAAGATATAATACAAAAAACAAACACCAAAATGGCAGAGAGAAACCTAGCTATATAAAAATTATACTACATATGAATGGATTATGAAGGCAGAGGAACCAGAGATCAAATTGCAACATCCACTGGTTCATAGATAAAGCAAGAGAATTCCAGAAAAACATCTACTTCTGCTTCACTGTCTATGTTAAAGCCTTCAATTGTGTGGATAACAACAAACTACAGAAAATTCTTCAAGAGATGGGAATACCAGACCACATTACCTGCCTCCTGAGAAATCCGTATGCAGGTCAAAAACAACAGTTACAACAGGACATGGAACAACACACTGGTTCAAAATTGGGAAAGAGTACATCAAGGCTATATATTGTCACTCTGCTTATTTAACTTCTACGCAGAGTACATCACGTGAAATGCCGAGCTGGATGAAGCACAAGCTAGAATCAAGACTGCTGGAAAAAATAGCAATAACCTCAAATATGCAGATGACACCACCCTATGGCAGAAAGCGAAGAGGAACTAAAGAGCCTCTTGATGAAAGTGAAAGAGGAGAGTGAAAAAGTTGGCATAAAACAACTTTCAAAAAAATAAGATCATAGCACCCAGTCCCATCACTTCATAGCAAAGAGATGGGGCAACAATGGAAACAGTAAGAGATGTTATTTTCTTCAACTCCAAAATCCCTGTGGATGGTGACTGCAGCCATGAAATTAAAAGATGCTTGCTCCCTGGAAGAAAAGCTATGACTAATCTAGACAGGATATTAAAAAGAAGAGACATTACTTTACCGACAAAGGTCCATCTAGTCAAAGTTATGGCTTTCCCAGTAGTCATGTAGGGGTGTAAGAGTTGGACTAAAAGAAGGCTGAGTGCCAAAGAACTGATGCTTTTGAACTGTGGTGTTGGAGAAGACTCTTGAGAGTCCCTTGGACAGCAAGGAGATCCAACCACTCCATCCTATAAGAAATCAGTCCTGAATATCCATTGGAAGGACTGACGCTGAAGTTCCAATACTTTAGCCACCTGATGCAAAAAGCCGACTCATTGGAAAAGACCCTGATGCTGGGAAAGATTGAGCACCGGAGGAGAAGGGGACAACAGAGGATGAGACGGTTGGATGGCATCACCAACTCAATGGACATGAGTTTCCACAAATTCTGGGAGATGGTGAAGGACAGGGCTCTTAACTTACACCACATACAAAAACCAACTCAAAATGGATTAAAGATCTAAACAGAAGATCTAAAACTCCTGGAAGAAAATACAGAGGAAAAGCTTCATGACACTGACGTTGGCAGTGATTTCTTGAATAAGACACCAAAAGCAGCCAAAAAAAGCAAAAATTGACAAAGTGGACCATGTGAAAATTAAAAACTTCTATACATCAAAAACAATCAATGGAGTGAAAATATCAGCAAATCATATCTGATAAGGGTTTAATAATCAAAATATATAAAGAACCCCTACAACTTAACACAGAAAAATAAATGACCCAACTTAAAAATGGACAAACAACTTGAATAGACGTTTCTCCAAAGAAGATAAGCAAACAGTCAACAAACACATGAAATGATGCTTGACATCACTCATAGCTAGAATGATGTCACAAATCAAAATCACAGTGAGATATCACCTCATATCGATTAGGATGGCGGCAAACAAAAACACAACAGCAACAAAATAAAACACACACAGACACAAAACCAGAAAATAAGTGTTGTTGAAGACGTAGAAAAACTGGAACGCTTGTGCACTGTTGGTTGGAATATAAAATGGTGTAGCCACTGTGGAAAATAATATAAAGGTTTCTTAAAATTTTAAAATAGAACTACTATATCCAGCAATCCCACCTCTGGGTATGTATCCAAAAGAAATTAAAGCAGGATACCGAAGAAGTATTTGCACATCCATGTTGACTGTAGCATTATTTATAATAGACAAGAGATGGAAACAACCCAAATGTCCATCAGCAAATGACTGGGTAAACGAGATGTGGCATATACATATATACAATGGAATATTATTTGGCTTTTAAAAAGAAGGAAATCTTAACATATGCCACAAAATAAATGAACCCTGAGGATATTATGCCAAATGAAGTGTCAGTCATAAAAAAGAAAAATATGGTATGATACCACTTACATAGGATATCTAAAGTACTGAAATCCACACAAACAGAAAGGAGAATGGTGGTTAGCCAGAGACTAGAGGGAGAGGGAAATGGAATGTTGTGATTTTATAGGTACAGGCTCACCTTGGAGAGATTGCAGGTTCAGTTCCAGATCACTGCAACAAAGTGAACATCACAATAAAGCAAGTCACAGAAATTCTCTGGTTTCCCAGTGCATATAGAGTTATGTTTACACTATACTGTAGTCTATTTAGTGTGCAATAGCATTATGTCTAAAAAAAAATCTATGTACTTTAGTTTAAAAATACATTATTGCTAAAAGAATGCCAACCATCATCTGACAATGCAGGGTTGCCACAAACCTTCAATATGTTTAAAAAAAAAAAAAAAGCAATATTTGTGAAACACACTAAAGTGAAACACAATAAAGCAAAGTCTGCCTGTAATTTCAGCATTTGTGTCTCAGGGAATAGGGAAGCCTGAGAGAGGGAAGAGAGATAGGGGAATGGTCAGTTGGTGGGTCAGTTAGAATCGATTAAATTTTCCTTTCATTTCGGCATGGTTTGTGGCACTCTAAAACAATTACAGTAGTAACATAAAAAATCGCTGATCACAGATCACCATAACAAATATAGCAATAATAAAAACATTTGAAATACTGGGAGAATTACCGAAATGTGACACAGACCCCCAAAGTGAGCAATGCCAGTAGAAAAATGGCACTGATAGATTTGCTTAATGTCTATCAGTGGGACACTAGTTTGTTAAATCATGGTTTATTCACACAATGAGATACTATGCAAGTATTTTTGAGGAAAGAGAACATCCTTTTATATATTGATATAAAATACATTGCTAAGTAAATGATGGGGAGAAGAATAATTTATACATAAATTTATATAAATATTGTGTATCTGAAAGGATAGGCAAGAAACTAGCCAATAGTGATGATCCATTGAAGAACGGGAACTGAAAAAATAGGAAACAAGGTTAAGAAAGACTTTTAATCACCCTTTTTATGTTTCAATCAACCTTTTATATATTCCTTGTACTGAAAAATATAAGCATATTATCTCTTCAAAACAATTATAATACTTTTTTAAAAAGACTCATTCCCAGCAAATTAAACCAAAGCTGAAAACTCTCAAATTTAACCTAAACTATGTTTATTNACTGAAAAAATAGGAAACAAGGTTAAGAAAGACTTTTAATCACCCTTTTTATGTTTCAATCAACCTTTTATATATTCCTTGTACTGAAAAATATAAGCATATTATCTCTTCAAAACAATTATAATACTTTTTTAAAAAGACTCATTCCCAGCAAATTAAACCAAAGCTGAAAACTCTCAAATTTAACCTAAACTATGTTTATTTCAACTTAGAAATCCAACCAACGGGTTCAAGAAATGTGTCACTAGGAACCTACAAGCACTAACTCTCTAGACCTGCAGAATAACAACCCAAAATAAGAAAATGGGGAGTTTCAAGTAAGAACATTTTTCCTGACTTAAAGAGTTTTGGTTATGAGAAAACAATCAAGAGTTCTTATTCTACAATGTATCATCAGTTTACCAATAAATATTCTCATTAGCCTTATAAAGGAATATGAAAAAGGAGAGACCCAAAGTAATGCATTGATATACTCTAAAAAATAATTAGCAACAAAGGAGATGATGTCCTTAGGTCAAAAGCTGACATTTCCATAAGTCTGTTTTCTCAACAAATGTCTTTATTCATTGGCACTAACTTTCCAATCCATGTATCATTCTAGCCCCCAAACTCCCATAATTATAAAGCTGATCACCACAAATTTTATTCTGGAAAATGGAATTTTCATTCAGAAAAACCAATAAATTCTTCTTTTTATATGTAAACATTGAATTGGAACAACACAGAACTGGAACAAAATAATATTTCTGGAAATTCAGAATACAGTCTAAGTGGAAAATCAGAAACCATGTGATATCACAACTCCTCTTACTACTATTAAAAGGCACAAGAGCCTCCAAATTGCTAAACATTAGTCATCGGTGGCAGCTGTAGTGTGGGAGTAGAGGGGGCTCAAAGGAGAAGAGAGGCAATACACACGTTTGTCTCTTCCTATTTCACTGCTAGCTGGGTGGTTAGGGTTGTCTATAGCCACCTCCTCCTCACGCAGGTGGATGTAACTCAAGCCTAATCAAGCCAAATTACCCTCAGCTGTATAAATTCTTCAATAATGGTTTTAAACAATGCTGATCATTTAATCCTCATCCCCTCCACACACATATAAACTCCATTCCTTCCATCTCCCCTCCCCAAAGCACAGATGCACAAGCTACACAAGGGAATGGAGGCAGCTGTGAGGCACAAACAAGACATGGCAATGAAGAGCTTTATTCACTGACTCGACTCTACCAAGGGGATCCCATGCACACAGAGAAAGTGATTTCTGAATACACCTGCTAACTTAAAAACTGATCAATTAGTAAGTAATTAAGATAACTTACTATGTGCCAAGAAGGGTAGCACTAAAGCATGTGCTAACCACTGGACAGCTGCACTCATCTCCCATGCTAGTAAGGTCATGCTTAAAAAATTTTTTTCTTTTTTTTTTTTACTTTATTTTACTTTACAATACTGTATTGGTTTTGCCACACATTGACATGAATCCACCACGGGTGTACATGAGTTCCCAATCCTGAACCCCCTCCCACCTCCCACCCCATCTCATCTCTCTGGATCATCCCCGTGCACCAGTCCCAAGCATACTGTATCCTGTATCAAACACAGACTGGCAATTTGATTCTTACATGATAGCAGACATGTTTCAGTGCCATTCTCCCAAATCATCCCACCTTCTCCCTCTCCCTCAGAGTCCAAAAGTCTGTTCTATACATCTGTGTCTCTTTTGCTGTCTCGCATACAGGGTTATCATTACCATGTTTCTAAATTCCATATATATGTGTTGGTATACTGTATTGGTGTTTTTCTTTCTGGCTTACTTCACTCTGTATAATCGGCTCCAGTTTCATCCATCTCATTAGAACTGATTCAAATGTATTCTTTTTAATAAAAATACAGAACACTTCACGAATTTGCGTGTCATCCTTGCGCAGGGGCCATGCTAATCTTCTCTGTATTGTTCCAATTTTAGTATATGTGCTGCCAAAGTGAGCACCATGCTTAAAATCTTGCACGTGAGGCTTCAGCATTATGTGAACCAACAACTTTCAGATGTCCAAGCTGCATTTAGAAAGGGAAGAGGAACCAGAGATCAAATTGCCAACATTTGCTGGATCATAGAGAAAGCCAGGGAATTCCAGAAAAACATCTGCCTCTGTTTCATTGACTAGGCCAAAGCCTTTGACTGTGTGGATTATAATAAACTGCGGGAAGCTCTTAAAGAGATGAGAATACCAGAACATCATGCCTGTCTCCTGAGAAACTTGTGTGTAGATTAAGAAGCAATAGTTTGAACCCTGTATGGGAATAATTGATTGGTTCAAGATTTGTTTGTTTAACCTATACACTGAGCATATCATGAGACATGCTGGACTTGGTTGAGTTACAAGCTGGAATCAACATAGGCGGGAGAAACATCAACAACCTCAGATATGTGGACGATACCACTCTAGTGGCAGAAAGTGAAGAGGAACTAAAGACCTCTTGATGAGGGTGAAGGAGGAGAGTGAAAGAGCCGGCTTAAAACTACTAAAAAAACTAAGATCATGGCAACTGGCTCCATTACTTCATGCAAATAGAAGGGGAAAAGATGGAAGTAGTGACAGATTTCCTCTTCTTGGGCTCTAAAGTCACTGGGATGGTGACTGCAGCCGTGAAATCAGATGGGGTTTGCTTCTTGGTAGGCAAGCTATGACAAACCTAGACACTGTGTTGAAAAGCAGAGACATTACTCTGCTGTCAAAGGTCCATATAGTCAAGGCTATGGTCTTCCCAGTGGTCACGTACAGCTGTGAGAGCTGGACCATAAAGAAGGCAGATGGCCAAAGAACTGATGCCTTTGAACTGTGGTGCTGGAAAAGACTCCTGAGACTCTCTTAAACAGGAAGGAGATCAAACCAGTCAATCTTAAGGAAATCAACCCTGAATACTCATTGGAAGGACTGATGCTGAGGCTGAAACGCCAGTATTTTGCTCATCTGATGCGAACAGCTAACTCATCGGAAAAGTCCCTGATGCTGGGAAAGATTGAAGGCAGAAAGAGAAAGAGTCAGAGGATGAGATGGCTGGATGGCATCACCGATACAATGGACATGAACTTGGGCAAATCTCGGGAGATGGTGAGGGATAGGGAGACCTCGTGTGCTGCAGTTCACGGGGTCTCAAAGAGTCAGAGACAGCTGGGTGACTGAACAACAACTATGTGCCAATACTTGACACACACTAAAAAACCTTTATCCATTCTCAGTAGATAAACCTTGAGGATGTAATGCTGAGTGAAATAAACCAGTCACAAAAAGACAAATACTGTATGATTCTAATTATATGAGGTATTATATGAGAATATATTCCACTTACATGAGAATCTGCTTATATGATTCTACTTACAGAGTGGTCAAATTCATAGAGACAAAGTTGCCAGGGGCTGTAGGGGAGAAGACTTAGGAATTAATATTTAATGGGTACAGAGTCTCAATTTGGGGAGATGAAAAAATTTTGGAGATGAATGGTGGTGATAGTTGCACAATAACGTGAATGTACTTACCATCACTGAACTGCACACTTTAAATTGGTTAAAGTGGTCAAGTTTATGTGTATTTTATCGTGATTTTTAAAAGTTTTAATAAGAAAAAAATTATGAAAGAAAAATTGATTTCTTGACCCAGCAAGAAATCCCTAAGAGAAGAAGAAAAAGAAGGGGGAAAAGCGCAAATATCAGTATCAGGAATTTTAAAAAGAAAACTATAGATCTTGCAGACATTAAAATATAAGACAAAAATACAACAACCTTATGTCAATACATTTGAAAACTTAGGTAACAAATTTCTTAAAAACACAAATCACCAAATACACGTAAAAAATAGAAAATACAAATTGCCCTACATTGCTAAAAGTAACTAAGGTTATAATTTTAAATTCTCTCATAATGAAAAGGATCTCATCTCTGATCTATTCCTGATAGGAATACACAACTGGTATAACTTCTCTGGAATATAGGCATTATTTCATAAAGTAGAATATTTATCAATGTTATTACCCAGAAATTACTTTTATAAGTATCAAGGGAAATTCTTGCTCACGGTACACCAGAAAAACATGTAGAATTCATAACAGTAAGAAATGGAAACAACCTAAATGTCATCAATAGGAAATAAATAAGTTGTGATATATCCACTAAATGAAGTATTATATGGTAGAGAAAATAAGTCAACTATAACTGTATGCAACAATACAGATGAGTCTTGGCAATATAATGTTAAGCATTAAAAAAAAAGAAACTGATTCTCAGATTGCATGATGTTCTTTTTTAAAAAATACACTAGGCAATATATTATTTAGACACATATATACACTTGATAAAGCTTTTTTTTGAAAAGGCTATGGAAAGATTGAAAAAAAATTAGAATAGTATTTACGTTGAAAGGCAAGAGGAAAATAGAGAGGAGAACATGTAAGACTGTCAATATTCAGTACTCGACTCTGGTTAAATGGTGGGTTCATGAATATTCTATAAAATACTTTTAAAAACCAAATATACAAACAAAATGATAAAAATAAATACACAGGAAAGTTTTCCTTAAAAGGGCCATCGGGGAGTATGGAATAACTGATTCTCACATATTGCTAGTTCAGTTCAGTTCAGTCGCTGAGTCGTATCCGACTCTTTGCCACCCCATGAATCACACCACGCCAGGCCTCCCTGTCCATCACCAACTCCCGGAGTTCATTTAGACTCACGCCCATTGAGTCGGTGATGCCATCCAACCATCTCATCTTCTGTCATCCCAGTTTCCTCCTGCCCCCAGTCCCTCCCAGCATCAGAGTCTTTTCCAATGAGTCAACTCTTCACATGAGGTGGCCAAAGTACTGGAGCTTCAGCTTTAGCACCATTCCTTCCAAAGAAATCCCAGGGCTGATCTCCTTCAGAATGGACTGGTTGGTTCTCCTTGCAGTCCAAGGGACTCTCAAGAGTATTCTCCAACACCACAGTTCAAAAGCATCAATTCTTCGGCACTCAGCTTTCTTCACAGTCCATTCACACCCATACATGACCACTGGAAAAAGCATAGCCTTAACTAGACAGACCTTTGTTGGCAAAGTAATGTCTCTGCTTTTGAATATGCTATCTAGGTTGGTCATAACTTTTCTTTCAAGGAGTAAGCGTCTTCTAATTTCATGGCGGCAGTCACCATCTGCAGTGATTTTGGAGCCCCCAAAAATAGTCTGACACTGTTTCCACTGTTTCCCCATCTATTTGCCACGAAGTGATGGGACCAGATGCCATGATCTTAGTTTTCTGAATGTTGAGCTTTAAGCCAACTTTTTCACTTTCCTCNATCTTCCAGGATTTGGAATAGCTCAACTGGAATTCCATCACCTCCACTAGCTTTGTTCATAGTGATGCTAATGAGAGTTAAGTCCTCAAGACTAACAGACATAGGACTGCCATAAAAAAGTGAGAATACAGATCCATGTACTATGTCCTTTTATGACAAAGTGTGAGAGACCTCTTAAGATCACTTGGTATCCATCGTCAATGGAAAACTGTGCGTGTGCTTAGTTGCTCAGTCATGTCTGATTCTTTGAAACCCTTTGGACTGTAGCCCACCAGGCTCCCCTATCCATGGTATTTTTTCAGGCAAAAATACTGGAGTAGGTTGCTATTTCCTCCTCCTGGGACCTTCCAGACCCAGGGATCAAACTTGCGTCTCCTATGCCTCTTGCATTGCAGGCAAACTCTATCCACTGAGCCATCAAGAAAGCCCATATTTATTTTGTCCTTTTATGACAAATTATAAGAGACTTTGAGATGGACCAAGAAGATCACTTGGTATCTTCAATGGAAAACTGGGCACTGTGTAACAGGCACCTTTCCTAGTTACCTGATTCTACAAGGTTTGCATTCTTCATGGCCTCTGAGCTGTTTTACAACTGTTAAGCTGTACTTAAATGACAGCAATACAAAGGATTCATGCCCATACACTTACAAATTCCATCCCAGTGAGGGAAGAATCATTCCCCTCATCCCTATACATAGGCCAGTTTTGCATAGATTTGTAAATTCATTTTAGCATACCTGATCCTATACACATACAGTACTTTGAATTCTCCTTTTATCTTTCTGGTTTTCCCATTAATTAATGAATTAAATAACATATTTTACATGTGTTCATTTTACATCCATATAAAAAAATCAAGACTTTGTCTAACTATCCTTTAACAATGAATTTTATACAACACATATTATATACCATGGAAGATGAAAATTTTAATGCAAAAGTTCAAGGGAAAGAAACATCATTTTACACTAATATACTTAAGGAAGGCCAGACAAAACTTAGGCCCTGTCTCTACCCAGTTCTGAAATTTTAAAACTTTAAGAAGCAAAGTCATTGTTCTAAGAAGCATTGTTGAAATTGATCGTTCTTTAAAGAATCTATAATCATAAAAGAATTCCTTGAAAATTATAGTTCCAGCTGCTTTTTTCTCCTAATGCATAGTGTAAACAAAGGACTGTCTCAAGAACAGAGTTTCATCATTTCAGACACACTTAGAATCTTTTGTATGAACTACTTTTGTTAATTACAGTCACTAAAAAAAGATAGTTACCCAATCTGTAAAAACCTCTATGGGAAAAGAATCTGAAAAAGAACAGACATATGTATATGTATGACCGAATCATTTTGCTGTCCCTCTAAAACTAACGCAACATTGTAAATCAACTATACTCTAATATAAAATAAAAGCTAAATTAAAAAATATAACAAATAAATTTATATTCAATTTTTTAAAAGATGGTACATCTTCATATTAAGGTAAAAACCTACATGTGACAGTTGCTTTCCTGATCCAAAAGATTTTTTTTGCCAGTCAACAACTGTACAATCATAAAAATATTAAATATATATGTTGTTTCAAAATAATAGTTGTCTTCTATTGGTCTATGTCACAAGAAAAATTAAATATTTTTTAACTAACTTGATTCAAATAAACAACCTAAAGAAGCCAAAGCCAGAAATCAATACACAAACCAAACATTAAATCAACAACGTATTTTAAATTCACAATACAGGCAGAAAAGGCATATCTAATCCTCAGATCTTCTGGCTTTCTAAGTCCAAAATTTAAAATAGCTCTAAATCCAGTGTAGTCTCTGTGGAATCACTGGTTTCACAAGGCAGCTTTTATCCTCACTCAGGATCAAACTAATCCCCTGACACTCTCAGGAAAGAAAGAGTAAAATCAAGTTGTACCAAAAATCTTTATACTCAGCATTCATTCAGATCTTCAAAACCACTTTCATGGCTTGTAACACGCCAGAAAAATATTACTCTAGCAAGTAATTATTTTGTACAAAAATGAATAATTTAAATTGGAAATAATTTGCTACCCATGTCATTTATAAATCCATGCTACTATAATTCTTAATATGAATACATAATACATGCAGCATATCATCCATTAAATATTCTAAAATATAAGTTCTCTAACTGAAATTAGTTAAGTAAATACTAGCAAATTTAAAAGCAAGAAAAGTTAACTCTTCCTTCTCTCTCCCCCTCCATCTTGACTCTCTCCAAACCAGCAAGTATCTTTCAGGTGCTAATGTGTGTCAATTAGAAGAAAAGAGAATGGGGATCAACAAAACAACTGGAAAAGGTACAGAATGCTATGACTCAAAAGAGATGTTACTCTTCCAAGTTGCAACTGAAGTTAAACTACAGTGAAAAGTCTTCACCATTTTCAGTAGTTCAAAATAAGGTAGGTATTGTCCTCCTCCTTGGGAATGTAACTCATTCCAAAACCTTCTTTGCCAACTCTTCTATAGAGCATGTGCTTGTAGGATTCTATTAAAGCTTTGTAAGGTATTTTTTAAATACCAAGTAAAAAAAATAACTGAATTATTTAAAATAAAAGTTAACAGACTTTTCTCTCTACCCTCAATTCAACAATGTATAGATCAGGAAACCAAGAGGGAAAAAAACAAACAAACCAGGTAAGTCATTAAATACAGTCATTTCTTCTTCCCCTAGTGGGAGGAGCAATATGGTAGGCAGCTTTTTATTTAACAACTTTCTATTCACTAAGCCACCTCTTCCTTTTTTCATATCATCAGAGAATTTGGGTAAATTCCCTCATGATGCACAAATCCAGAGAGAAAAGTAAACAAAGAAGCAACACTGAAAAAAAAAAAAGAAAAGAAATAGAACACAAAGATGCAATATTCACACTGCCTATTGGACCATAAACAATAAAGCAAAATATATTTACTACCACCTTCTTTAAATCTAGAGAGAGAAAATAACACAATGACCTCTACAAATATATATCATAAAATATCCCAAATTTTAAGGTTTACGAGTAAAGTCTCCTCAGGTGGGTTCAGACAGTAGAATGGTTGAGAGACTATTCCTTGATGCTATTCAAAGTTTCTTACAACCTGCTTTACCACCTGCTCTAGAGTCCTCAAGGCTGAGCGACTTCACTTTCACTTTTCACTTTCATGCATTGGAGAAGGAAATGGCAACCCACTCCAGTGTTCTTGCCTTGAGAATCCCAGGGATGGGGAAGCCTGATGGGCTGCCATCTATGGGGTCGCACAGAGTTGGACATGACTGAGGTGACTTAGCAGCAGCAGTACCTAGAGTCCTCAAATTTAAAATTCTATCACCTGCCCCTTTTTCAAAATCTCCCTTAAAGGTATTCCTGCAGGCATTAAGAAAGCTAGCTAAACTCAATTGAAAGTGTAAATGACAAACGAGTACACATACTCTTTAACCCTTGGAAAAATTTACTCATCAATTCAAACAAATCTCAGTGGTAGAACTTTTTAACAGTTTGGGAGCTTTTTTTCAATTTCCTTGTTTCTTTTGTTTTCTCCTTGAGATGGAGGTACCATTATACCTGCTGCTGCTGCTGCTAAGTCACTTCAGTCATGTCTGACTCTGTGCAATCCCATAGACGGCAGCCCACCAGGCTCCCCTGTCCCTGGGATTCTCCAGGCAAGAACACTGGAGTGGGTTGCCATTTCCTTCTCCAATGCATGAAACTGAAAAGTGAAAAGTGAAACTGAAGTTGCTCAGTTATGTCCGATTCTTTGTGACTCTATGGACTGTAGCCTACCAGGCTCCTCCGTCCATGGGGTTTTCTAGGCAAGAGTACTGGAGTGGGGTGCCATTGCCTTCTCCAACCATTATACCTACTTTCATACAGAAGAGAGCCCAGGCCCCATCTCTACTGAAGCAGAGAAGGTTTATAATGGTGAAGTCTCCTTCCATAGCTCTTGACAAATCCACTCTTGAACATTAAACCATGTGAGGTGCTCTCCGACCTCCACCATCCCCATGAACAGGGAAGAGAAAGCCTGCTCTAACGAAGCGTGACCCACTATCTGCTAGCTTCCAAATTTTTTGATAGGTGTACAAGTGAGGCATTTTGCATTTTAAAACAGGTCTGCAAATTTTCTAATCTTACTCCTATCAAAAAAAGATAAGAGTCTGGGGCTTTCCTGGCAGTCCAGTGGTTAGGACTCCATGCTTCTACTCCCAGGGGCTTAGGTTTAATTCCTCGTCAGGGAACTGAGATCCCACAAGCCATGTGGCATGGCTAAAAAAAAAAAAAGTATACTTTAATTCTCCTCCCCATGAAAAGAACACAGCAGAAGTGACACTGAACAACCTCAGAAGTTAGGTCATAAAAGGTGATAACCCCTCCATGTGGCACCCTCCCAGTTCAGACAAGCTTGGGGTCCTGAATTACCATGTAAGATATCCAGTCACCCTAAATCCCTGATGCTCGAGAGTCTATGGCTCAGAGGTTAAAGCGTTTGCCTGCAATGCGGAAGACCAGGGTTTGATCTCTGGGTCAGGAAGATTCCCCTGGAGAAGGAAATGGCAATCCACTCCAGTATTCTTGCCTGAAGAATCCCATGGATGGACGGTGGGCTATAGTCCACAGGCTCACAAAGAGTCGGACACGACTGAGTGACTTCACTTTCAGAGAGTCTATGGACTGAAGCCTCAGAAGGTTAGAGACAGGGGTGCCAGCTGTTTGAGTCTTCCCAAGTCCAGCCACCAGACCTGTAAATGAGGAATCCTTGGAGACCCCAGGCTCAGCTACTATCTATCTCTAACTGTGTAAGAGACTTTAGTAAGGAATGGTTTTAAGATCTGATTTCAGACCCAACTATCATTTGAAAGCATTCTCATGAGAAACCATGAGAAAGAACTTCCTACCTCACTCCAAACATCAAAAAATCATGAAAGAAAAAGTGAGTGGTATTTTACATCACTTAATTTTGACAAAGTGTGTTATACAGCAACAGATAGCCAAAACAGATTTTGGTATGGAGTGGGTTACTTCCATTACAAAAATTAAAATGTTTAGCTTTGGGACTGGGTGGCAGGAGAAAGCAAGAAGGGCCCAGAAAGTGTTAGTGAAAGCCTGAAGGATCTTACTTTTTTATTTATTTATATTTTATTTTTGGCTGCACTAGGGCTTCGAGGCTCGAGTTTTCTCTAGTCGCAGTGAGTGGGTGCTACTCTTTGCTGTGGTGCGTGGGCATCTCACTGCAGTGGCTCCTCTTGTTGCAGAGCACAGACTCCAGGTGCACGGGCTTCACAGCTGCATCATGCGGGCTCAGTAGTTGTGGTGTGTGGCTCTAGGACAGTCCTTGAAGGGCCTTAAGGACACCGGTAGGGAGTTGTCAATATAAAGATTTAAAACAGGGCTCACCAAACCACAATCTACTGGCAAAATTCAACCTGCCTGCCTGTTTTCATAAATTAAGTCTTGTGGGAACACAGCCAACATTCATGTTTACATACTATGTATGTCTATGGCTGCTTTATCACTACAAGAGCAGAGTTTGATAGGTGTGCCTGAGACCATAAAGTTCAAAATACAATATTTATTATCTGGCCCTTGACAGAAAAAGGTTACTAATCCTTGGCTTAAAAGAAAGTGAGGAGGACCTCCTTGGTGGCTCAGCAGTCAAGAATCTGTCTGTCAATGCAGGAGACACAGGTTCAACTCCTGGTTCAGGAAGATCCCATATGCCATGGAGCAACTAAGCCTCTGCACCACTACTGAGCCATGCTCTAGATCCCGGGAGTCACAATTTCTGAAGCCCATGCAGCCTAGAGCCTGTGCTCTAAGAGAAGCCACTGAAGTAAGAAATCTATGTACTATAACTAGAGAGTAGTGCTCACTCTCCACAACCAGAGAAACACCCAGCAACAAGGACCCAGCAGAGCCAAAAACAACTAATGAAACAACAAATCAATAAAATTATTTTAAAAAAAAGACAAAGATCAACAACAAAAAAAGTAAATTGATTATTTGAAGCTTACATCAAGAATAAAAATAAATAAAGTGAGGAGAGTGCTATTGGAAGCAACAGGAAAAGAGATTAGATGATGGCGGAAAGTTTAGTAAAGCTGTCACCTGCAGTAATGTGAAAAGTAGATACAACTAATGTACTGATGAATATCTATATATTGAAATAATAAAATGATGAATCTGGTATGGAGATTTCCAGGAAGAATGTCAAAAGTGTCAACTGTCTGTGGTTGCGTTTTTAGCTGTGTGCGGTTGTGTTTTTAGCTGTGTTCCATAAAGGTAGAGATAAGAAAAGAAGGAATTATATAATTTTCAAGCAGAATATAGAGAAGTAATGAGGAGCCAGTGTACCACAACTAGAGGGTAGCCCCTGCTTACCACAACTACTGCAAAGCCCTCGTGGCAGCGAAAACCCACCAGAGCCAAAAATAAAAATAAATAAAATTATTTTTAAAAAAGAAGAAATGCCCTCTGAGCAATGATCAAATTCAAGGCAGTGTCAAGGAAACATGGCCTAAATATTAAACTCTTATTCAGACCAAGGGTTGGCAAACTTTTCCTATAAAGGGCTGGTAAGTATTTTAGGCTTTGAGGGCCTTACACAGTCTCTGTTAATCATTCTTCTTTTATTTTGTAATAGCCCTTTAAAAACAAAAAAAACAGGGAATTCCCTGGATGTCCAGTGGTTAAGACTCCACACTTCCACTGCAAGGAGCGCAGGTGTGATCTGTGGTGGGATCCAGCAAGTCGCATGGCAAGGCCAAAAAAAAAAAAAAAAAAAGTAAAAACAAATCTCTGATCACTGGCCAGTTTTCCTATCCCTAGTTAAGACTTGAAAGAGATTCAAGGTGGAGTCTCATAAATTATTTCAAACAAAAGAGTATTAAAGGTGTTGTCCCACAGAAGGTTTTAAGGAAGCTGACAGAGTTTAGGACATGCTAAAATCAAAATACGGCACCCTGGTATATTGAATATTTTAAGCTGAGATATCTGAGAAAAGATTAGAAAGAGGAAGGTCACTTTAGTCTTCTCCCCTAAGGCAAATCATAAAACCCTCTTGTAAGAAGTGGGCTTCCTATACCTCTAAGAAAAGAGCATCTGTATATCCAAAGACAAAGGGACAAGGAGAGGAGTCCTAACAGCTGCTGCTGCTGCTAATTGCTGCTGCTAAGTCGCTTCAGTCGTGTCTGACTCTGTGCAACCCCACAGACGGCAGCCCACCAGGCTCCTCTGTCCACGGGAATCTCCAGGCAAGAATACTGGGATGAGCTGCCATTTCCTTCTCCAGTCCTAACAGCAGGCCATGCTAAACTTCCACCAATTTATGCACTGTGACTTCATATTCTTTGATCTACCATTTCTCCACACTGTCCACTCTTCATTAAACGTAGCATAAAAATACTCAGCTTCAAACATTTCTTTGAGCCCTCATTTATATTTCCTGTTTCACACAAAATGTACATTAGATAAATCTGTGTACTTTGTCAGTTTCATTTTCAAACCCAGCCAGGAAGCCTAAGAGGGTCAGGGAAAACTTTTTCCTCCTCTACAAAGCGTAAGGTAGAGAAGGGCTTATATATCAGTGTGTAAGTGTGGCTTTTGTCTAACAGAATGAACCCTTCAATAAGATTCACAGAGAAGAATTTTACATTCAGAAACATTAACATCTTGGACTAAAAAGGACAGAGACAGTACACAATGAACAGAGGCTTTGAGGCTGGTTCCTGGGCAATAGGGGCTAACCCTATTCTCAAAACTAGCAATATGTGCCTGGCTGGATTTCAAAATTGATGTGGACCAGTGACTATTCTGTTCTTTACATCCTTCTTTATTTTTGAATAGGAATGTCTACAGTTGTTACCTTATGCCCACTATTGCATACCGGTGGGCTGGGTATGGAAGAAGATACTGTGACTTTTTAGTTCACAGGTCTTCAAAGTGAAAGCAAGCGTACTCAAGGAGCTATACCCAAGGAGCCATATCCAAAAAGCCTTATCTCCACCTGGATCTGATTAGATGACAAGATACTGGATCTCTAAATGTTAAATTGTTAAAATTGTTAAAACTCAACATTCAGAAAACTAAGATCATGGCATCTGGTCCCATCACTTCATGGCAAATAGATGGGGAAACAATGGAAACAGTGACAGACTTTATCTTTTTGCGCTCCAAAATCACTGCAGATGGTGACTGCAGCCATGAAATTAAAAGATGCTCGCTCCTTGGAAGTAAAGTTATGACCAACCTAGAACAGCATATTAAAAAGCAGAGACATTACTTTGTCAACAAAGGTCCGTCTAGTCAAAGTGAAAGTGAAGTCGCTCAATCGTGTCCGACTCTTTGCGACCCCATGGACTGTAGCCTACCAGGCTCCTCTGTCCATAGGATTTTCCAGGCAAAAGTACTGGAGTGGATTGCCATTTCCTTCTCCAGGGGATCTTCTCGACCCAGAAATTGAACCCGGGTCTCCAGCATTGTAGACAGACGCTTTACCGTCTGAGCCACCGGGAAGTTCGTCTAGTCAAAGCTATGGTTTTCTTCAGTAGTCATGTCCATATGTGAGAGTTGGACCATAAAGAAAGCTGAGCGCCGAAGAATTGATGCTTTTGAACTGAGGTGTTGGAGAAGACTCTTGAGAGTCCCTTGGACACAAGGAGATCCAACCAGTCCATTCTAAAAGAGATCAGCCCTGGAATTTCTTTGGAAGGAATCATGCTGAAGCTGAAACGCCAATACTTTGGCCACCTGAGGCAAAGAACTGGTTCATTTGAAAAGATCCTGCGGAGGGGAAAGATTGAAGGCAGGAGGAGAAGGGGATGAGATGGTTGGATGACATCACCAACTCAATGGACATGAGTTTGAGTAAACTCCAGGAGCTGGTGATGAACAGGGAAGCCTGGCGTGCAACAGTCCATGGGGTGGCAAAGAGTCAGACACGACTGAGCGACTGAACTGAACTAATCCTGGATTTCAAGCCTGAGCCTGATGCTGTACTAGATAAGACTTTGAGGGCTTCAGTTTTGCCTTTGAGTGTTTGTGTTTTGCATTTGGAGGAAGATAAATAATTTGTACCTTGAGGTAAGACTAAACTAAGTCTTTCCTCTATGCTGGAAAGACTACACAGAATTTGAGGGAGGTAACAAGGAGCCCCAACTATTCCAGCTTCTACCTATTTGGACTTCCCTGCTCAAGTGTCAGACGTGTGAGTCTAGTGGACCCCCAAGATAACTCCAGGCCAGGGTAACTAGAAATACTTTTTTGTACAAAAATCACTTAGCGGGCTTCTCTGGTGGCTCAATGGTAAGGAATCCACCCATCAACACAGGAGACTCGAGCTCGATCCCTGATCCAGGAAGACCCCACATGCCGCGGAGCAACTCAGCACACTGGCCATAACTACTGAGTCTGTGCTCTGGAGCCAGGGAACCACAACTATTGAGCCCATGTGCCACAACTACTGTTGGCTTCCTGGTGGCTTCAATTTAGGACACCTGGGCTTGATGCCTGGGTTGGGAAAATCCCCTGGAGAAGGAAATGGCAACCCACTCCAATATTCTTGTCTGGAAAATTCCATGGACAGAGGAGCCTGGTGGTCTACAGTCGATGGGGTCTCAAAGAGTCAGACACAACAGAAGCAACTTAGCATGCAAGCACACACGCCACAACTACTGAGGCTCGGTGCCCTGGAGCCTGTATTCTGCAGTAAAAGAACCCACGTCAATAAGAAGCTTGAGCAATGCATTGAAGAGTAGCCCCTGCTACCTGCAACTAGAGAAAAGCCCATGCAGCAACAAAGACCCAGCACAGCCAAAATTAAATAAATTTTTAAAAAAATCATGAGCCTAGTCAACACCCAGAACCATGAGAGTTTTATGCCAAGTTTGGAGTGGTTTTGTTCATAACTGCAAAAACATGCCTGGAGACTCTAGTCTGAAATGTTAGGAAGACAAACTTGTCATGTCCTACTCTTCGCAGCCCCATGGATTGTAGCCCACCAGGCTCCTCTGTCCATGGGATTTCCCAGGCAAGAATACTGGAGTGGGTTGCCATTTCCCTCTCCAGGAGATCGAACCTGAGTGTCCTGCACTGGCAGGTGGATTCTTACTGCTGATCCACCATGGAAACCCCCTTTTTTATATTACCAACAAAATGACATAAAACATTATCTTTATGCTCCCCCAACTCTTTCTCTTTTTTTAACTTTTTTTTTAAATTTTATTTTACTTTACAATACTGTATTGGTTTTGCCATACATTCAACTCTTTCTTTCCACAGTTGAAATATTTGATTTGACCAAGGCAAAAAATATTTTTATGGGTGATTTAAATACATACAATTATAATGTGACAAGTATTATGTTTCAAACTATGTCAGTCTAAGTTTAAATGTTATTTGAAAGCACCTAGATTTACACACAGAGAATTAATGGTTTGCTGCTTACTTGCATATTATTTCACTTATTTTACAAAATTTTTTTTTACTGAATAAATAATTTGAGACTAGTAGTCATATAATCTCTGCAACATAACACTAATTTGTAGTACTTTAAAAAGTGGTTATACATGGGTTGGGAAGATCCCTTGGAGGAATAAATGGAACCTACTCCAGTATCCTTGCCTGGGAAATCCCACACAGAGGAGTCTGGTAGACTACACTCCATGGGGTCACCAGGAGTCAGACACAACTCAGCACGCACACACACACTTGGCACGTACATACCTGCAGCAGAACTAGAATCATCACTAATATATAATGAACCACTCTTTCTAATGTCTCTTCATTGTTAAACGCCATGGTCTAAGTTCAGAGAAAATAAATCTTTTGCACTTGAAGATATAAAATTCAATGTTTTTAGATCACTGGCAGAGAATTTAATGTTCTAGCTCTTAGAAGAAAAAATGGAATATGATTTTCACAGATTATAAACATGGTTAAGCTCAATTTCTGTACAAAAATTAAAACAGCTCAGCCAAGTACTAATTGGCCCCAGGAGAATGGCAGAAGGTATTCTGGAATAGGAAAAGTTAGGAGGCCTGAGGTCAAGATAACTTACTCTGAAAATGTAATTACTTTCTCCATTGTACAAACACTTCCAACTAGACATTGTAAGGAGAAAAGCTTTAATCTTCTATGAAACCAAATAACTAAAACATGCTAAATTATTTAGCAGCAGTTTAATTAACCTTTTTTCACTCTTTCCTAGATTGTCATATATATGTATATTTTAGCAAGCAAGCACTGAGAAGAAAAAAATCAAACATAATCATAATCTCTTGGGAATAAAATATGTGTTCTACTTTAGATATGATTCTTCGAACACTGAGTAATATGTATACCCCCAAGCATATATATACCCGTATACATATTACATATACCCAAGTTTGTGTAACTAAAAGGAAAGAGGTCAGTGTGCAAAAATTTATTTAACCCATAATATGGTTGATTTTAAATCCTAAAGGAAATCAATCCTGAATATTCATTGGAAGAATTGATGCTAAAGCTGAAGGTCCAATATTTTGGCTATCTGAAGCAAAGAGCCAACTCATTGGAAAAGACCCTGATGCTGGGAAAGACTGAAGGCTAAAGGATAAGAGGGTGGCAGAGGATGAAATGGTTAGACACCATCACTGACTCAATGGACATGAATCTGAGCAAACTCTGGGAGACAGTGGAGAGAGGAGCATGGTATGCTGTAGTCCATGGGATCACAAAGACTCAGACACGACTTAATAACTGAACAACAACAATAAAATGGCTGATTTAAAATATCCTCTTGCTCATACAGTAGAGTTTAGGCCTTGTTCAAATTTTAAAATATTAGTAAATGAAGATCACTCCTCCTACAGAGAGTCCACAACTACCTAATTCTTCCTTCCTCATTCAAAAGTCCCTCAATAAAACTGACTTCAGATGTTTGAAAAACACTAAACTCAATGAACTAAATCACATTAAAAAATGAATATTTGAGAGCACCTAACTTTTCATAAGATATTAATAAAAGACTGTAAAAAGTATAATGCAATATAGTGGGAAAAACTCTGGTTTCCCCCCAAAATTTTTCTTTAAGTACTACATCAAAGGGATGGGGCTATTATACTTACCCCTGCGTCCCCCGGCACCTAGTGCAGGGATAAGCACATTAGCAAACACTCCAAACTCTGCACACATGAGTATTTTGTTTTTATTCCCCACATAAGAAACATGTGTTCTAGTTCTTTTCTATCAGTAATGAGCTACATAATCTTTTGGAGAAGGAAACGGCAACTCACTCCAGTATTCTTGCCTAGAAAATCCTGTGGACAGAGGAGCCTGGTCGGCTGCCGTCTATGGGGTTGCACAGAGTCGGACACAATTGAAGCGACTTAGCAGCAGCAGCACATAATCTTTAGTAAGGAACCAATCTCTCAAGCTTTAGTTTCCATTACACAACATAAAATGATGTGAGGGGGCGAATGGAATAAGAATTAAATAGTAAGTCTCATGAGGTCAATGACACTGTCTTATTCACCTCTGTATCCCCATGTCTAACAAAGTGGCTTGGGCACATTCAAATATTTATTGGACCAAGTTTTTTCCAGCTCTTACTCCATCATTCTTTATCATTTCTGAATTAGTTTTCTAAAGATACAGTACTCTAGTCCAATAAGCAGTAATTTAGTCCAATAAGCAGTAATTTAAGACCCCTCCTCTACCCTAAGATCAGTTACCAGAAAAGGACTTTTAAAATTAAAACACCTAAAATCTTCTCCATCTCTCCACACAGGTGTTTTGTATTTATTTATTCCCTGGATGCTATTTATTCCCTGGATGTAGCTTTAAAAAATGTAAGATTTGGTCAAAGACAAGAAGACAAGTTTCCAGATTCTTCTGAGTTGTTTTTTTTTTTTCCAGTTTGATTTTATTAAAACTATATTAGAAGTACCGGAAATAATCAGGTTAATTCAAGAAGCCAAATATTACTATTAGCTATTCCATATGCCCATAAATGACTGAGAGATATATCCCTTCATTTAAGTTCACATTTTTCACAGCACACAACCAACTACCATCTACTCATTGTTTATAGAGTCCTTTCTGTAGTACTATTATAAAAGGTAACATTTAAAAAGACCTTGGGGAATTCCCTGGTGGCCCAGTGGTTAGGACTCCATGCTTTCACCATTAAGGTTTAATCCTCATCAGGCAACTAAGATCCTGCAAGCAGGGGCAAAGAAAATTTAAAATTAAAATAAATAAATAAAAGGACTTTGTGCCTTCGGAACACTATTCTTCAAATTAGGTGTAGCCTTCACAAAGTTGGTGCATCTCTGCAATCAGATAGTAATGAGTGTAATAAATTCAAGAACTTCAGCTAGAACAAATTATTATGATTGACATACTCCCAAATTATCTTAATTATTAAAGTCTAATAATAACTTCTGAAATATTAACCTATGTCCTCACTAACAACTTAGTCTGTACCCTGACAATGAACACTTCCGTTATGTTCATTCAACTGCCTACTAGGTACCAGACATTGTTCTAGCCCAGAGGTCAGCAAACTTTTTCTGTAAAGGGCCAAACAGCAAATATTTGNCTTAATTATTAAAGTCTAATAATAACTTCTGAAATATTAACCTATGTCCTCACTAACAACTTAGTCTGTACCCTGACAATGAACACTTCCGTTATGTTCATTCAACTGCCTACTAGGTACCAGACATTGTTCTAGCCCAGAGGTCAGCAAACTTTTTCTGTAAAGGGCCAAACAGCAAATATTTGGGGCTTTACAGGCCTTACAATCTCTGCTGCAATACTCCACTTTGTAGTGTGAAAGCAGCCACGGACGATACGCTAATGAATGACTATGTTCTAATTAAACTTCACTTGCACAAGCAAGTAGCAGAATGTTTTTGGCTTTTGAACCCTTGTTCTATGCCTATGGGGAGACAGCAGTGAAGCTAATTTTTAGAAGTTAAAATTGTTTAATTAATTAAAATATACATGTATACAAGCAGCCTAACAGATACTAATAAATCTTTGAAGAAAAATCAAGTGGGGTCATGGGGGTAAAGAGACCTAGGACTTCACTGATGACATTTGCACCTGACATTGAAAGAAAGAAGAAAAGCCACGCTACCTCCACAAAAAAGGCATTTCAGGGAGAGGCAATGGCAAGTATAAAGGCTCTGAAGAAGGAACAACCTGGCATCTTAGGAAAACAGCAAGAATGTCATCGTGGCTAGAGGGACATGAGCAGAAGAAAGTCACAGGAAATTAGGCCACAGATTAACTGAGGCAAGGTTCATCTTTTAAAGCCACTGTGAGAACTTAGTTTTGGTTTGCTTGATTTTAATTAACTGACTTATTTATTTGGCTGTGTTGGGTCTGTTGTGGCACAGACTCTCTAGTTTTGTGTGCAGACTCAGTTGCTCTGTGGCATGTGGCATCTTAGTTCCCTGACCAAGGCTCGAACCTGTGTCTTCTGCATTGCGGTGGAGATTCTTAATCACTGGGCCACCAGGGAAGTCTTATAACTTTGTTTTTGTCTCTGAGATGGAAAGCCCCTGGAAAATTTTGAGCAAGGAGGGACAACCCAACTTGATTTGACTTTCTTTTCAGAAGATCATTCTGGATGTAAAAAGGCAGAGAAATTAGTCAGAAGACTAATGCAATAATTCAGGAAAAAGAGAATGGGAATCTGAATCTTGGTGGTAGCAGCAGAAATGGTATTGAAATGGTACTGATCAGATTCAATATGTGTTTTGAAGGCAAAACTAACAGATTAGATGTGAAATGTTACAGAGAGAAAAGCATCAACTAGGTTTAAGGATCAAGTAACCAGGAGTCTCTATTTCCTGATATGCGGACGACTGTGGGAAAAATCCTGGGGGAAGCATATTAAGCTCAAGATGCATATCGGACACTCACACACAGAGATGTTAAGTGGGCAATGAGATAGACAAGTTTGGAGTTAATACACTTTTACATTATGACTGTCCCCAGTACGTTTGATCTCTCAAAGTGGGTGATAAAATCCTTAAGAACAAAACCACCTCACTTTCACTTTACTCACAGGTAAATAGGGGTGCTGGGGGGTGAAAGACAGCAGCTATAACTGACAGCTGACAGCTGACAAAGGAATATATAGAAATCAAACAAAGCTGACAAAAACTAGAAATATCAGCATTCCAAGAACTGGTTCCAGACCCCTGCAGATACAAAAATCCTCGGATGTTCAAGTCCCTTACATAAAATGTCACAATATTTGCATACAACCTACACACCCTCCTGGATACTTTAAATCATCTCTAGATTACTACTTATATTAATAATATTTAATATAATTAAAACACACTATCAGTTCAGTTCAGTTGCTCAATCGTGTCCAACTCTTTGCGACCCCATGAATTGCAGCACGCCAGGCCTCCCTGTCCATCACTAACTCCCGGAGTCCAATCAAATTCACGTCCATCAAGTCAGTGATGCCATCCAGCCATCTCATCCTCTGTCGTCCCCTTCTCCTCCTGCCCCTAATCCCTCCCAGCATCAGGGTCTTTTCCAATGAGTCAACTCTTCGCATGAGGTGGCCAAAGTATTGGAGTTTCAGCTTTAGCATCAGTCCTTCCAATAAACACCCAGGACTGGTCTCCTTTAGGATGGACTGGTTGGACCTCCTTGCAGTCCAAGGGACTCTCAAGAGTCTTCTCCAACACCACAGTTCAAAAGCATCAATTCTTCGGCATTCAGCCTTCTTCACAGTCCAACTCTCACATCCATACATGACCACTAGAAAAGCCATACCCTTGACTAGACAGACCTTTGTTGGCAAAGGTCTGCTTTTTAATATGCTATCTAGGTTGATCAAGACTTTCCTTCCAAGGAGTAAGCATCTTTTAATTTCATGGCTGCAATCACCATCTGCAGTGATTTTGGAGCTCCCCTAAAAAAGTCTGACACTGTTTCCACTGTCTCCATCTATTTCCCATGAAGTGATGGGACCAGATGCCATGATCTTCATTTTCTGAATGTTGAGCTTTAAGCCAACTTTTTCATTCTCCTCTTTCACTTCATCAAGAGGCTTTTTAGTTCTTTTTCACTTTCTGCCACTGCCACTGGAATTGCAATGGAGCTATTTCAAATCCTGAAAGATGATGCTGTGAAAAAGTGCTTCACTCAATATGCCAGCAAACTTGGAAAACTCAGCAGTGGCCACAGGACCAGAAAAGATCAGTTTTCATTCCAATCCCAAAGAAAGGCAATGCCAAAGAATGCTCAAAAAAACACACTATAAATAGTTGTAAATGCTATGTAATCAGTTGTCAGTCGGTAGCAAATTCAAGTTACACTTTTCAGAACCTTCTGGAATCTTTTTTTTTTTTCCATTCTATAGTTGGTTGAAACTGTCCATGCAGATAAGGAAACCCAACTACATTTACTCTGTGACCAAACAGCTGTACAAAAATGTAAGTCAGTAACTCCTGAATGTATATGTTATAGTACAAAATATTTCTAATTATCTTTAGCTACACTTAACATTATTTTTACATGACATATTTTAAAAGGACTGCTACTAAAAATAGAAGAAATGATATATAAAAGAGTAAACATAAATTATTAGAAAATTTTATGTGTTATTCTCACAAGGTTTGTTAGGCGGCAAATGAAATTACGTAAATGAAAGTCATTTAATAAACGCTGACTTGGGACTCACCCTGTGCTAGAAATAAATGGTAGAGATAAGAAAACCCAAGCCATCATTCAAGCTCAAGTCTCTTCTTGAGAGAGAAAAATATAAACTATTATAATACAATGTGATCAGTGGAATGAAAATAGACTTGGTATCAAGACATCTGGATCTCAATTTTACCACCATTCCTGGCTTATAGTCTGAGCTGCTAACTATGTCTAGCTTGCTGACCATTCAAAAACAGGCAGCAGGCCAGACCTATGAGCAGCAGTTTGCAACATTGGTGTATAGGAATACTGGGAACAAAGACAGTGATCGGAAGAGATGATTCTGTGCCCCCTTCCCCTGGCTAAGGTAAGGTTTGGAATCTGAAGAGGCAAACATGTCACTGGACATTAACTTTCCTCCCTATTCTCCTTACCTGGCTAATTCTCACTCTTCTTTCGGGTCTCGGATCAGCGGTCACTAATGCCAGCACCTACATTCTTCCCCTCCTTACCCCAATCTGAGACTGATCGATGATTTTTCTACAGGCTTTCAAGAAGCCTTCACTACTTCCATCAGAGCTTTCCCATTAAACTGTAACCTCTGTTTGTAGTAACTATCTTTCCTGCTAGACTATAAACCCAGGAGGGTTTATAGGAACCTGTAAGGAGGAACCTGTCTGCTCCACACGATCTCCCAAGCATCTAGTGCAGTGCCTGGCACATAGCAGATGCTAGGAAATACCCACTGAAATGAATGAATCTAGCAACAGTCAAGTTTCCCATCCAGCAAGAGCTTTTTCAAGAACCTGTCAGGAGACAGATCCTTGGGCAGGTTCTCTCCTTCCAAACAGTACTTTCATTTCCCCTCCCAGCACCCAGGTCAAACCCCTTCCCTCTTCTAACTCCTCTGTTTCCTTAGTCAGATTGAAGGGATCGAAAACTAATTCTGCCTGAAACCTTGCTCCCTTCCCTTTCCAACTCTAAAGTGGAGAGTCCCCACTTCCTTACTGTAATTGTGCTGTCATGTCCCCACCAAGCAAGCAACAGCATCATTTACCAGTTTCCAGGATATTTAAGGGTAGAGTACTGAAAACATCCAAATATTCTACTTTTCAGTAAGAAAGGGGAGAAAATAGAAGCAGGAAACATAAACAATAGGAAACAGAACAAGGAAGTCTAGTTATTAAAGAGCTGGATTAACAGATCTTTTTACGGTAAACCACTTCAGCCCTAAGAGAAGGGGAGTAACAGAGCTCTGACTCTGCACTCCCCCAGCCTCTACACCTGCACCAGCAGTAAAGGACACCTTTGCTCTGCAGCTTCTCCTCACACCTCTAGTCTGCATCTTCTTATACTACAGCTTGCTTGGAAACATCAAGACTAATCTCATTATAATCTCTAACCCTCCTTTATATCACTCACTGTAAGAATTTCAGAACTCTGGAGCCATCCTAAATCCTCCACTCACATCCCTATATGGCTAAATACATCCCCTTTCATGAACTCCCCCCTCTCCTACTCATCCCTCAATTCCTGAAATCTTTTCACCATATCCTCTGGAACTTATCAACAAAATCTCCTATATTTTGACCTCCTGTCTGAATGATCCCTTCACCTTTTTGCTCAAGAGGAAACCTAATAGCTGAGGCTACTGCTCTCCCTACAGTCTGATCTGTGGCTGTTTTCTCTCCCACATCCCTGACACTATATACCTGGAGATGGCAGCAGGGGGGAGGAGCAGAAGGAGGTACTCACCGTATAACTTGTTTCTGTTTCCAGATTATTCCCCTCTATTCCTCCCTAAAAAAGCCCTCTCTCAGACCATACCTCCACCTCCCCACCCCTCTGTTATATTCACCTAGATAAGATGGGTCACTTCTGGAGCCTCAAAGCTTTTAGTTCCTACCTCACTGGCCTGTCATAATTCCAGGTGATTTCAAATGTTCACCTAGATGACTACTATGATACTCTGACCTCAATTCCTTGATCTCTTGCATGCAACAATCTTGTCCTTCATGCTACTTTAGCCACTGGCTTCCTCTGTCAACATACTAGAACTTGTCAATAAGATTAACTCTAGTCCTTCCATGGTCTCCTCTTCATCTGCATCCCTCTCTCCAATCACCACTTCCTATCTTTGCAATTGCTCCTTCTAGCATCCCAACTACAACAATATTTTGATCTCAACAGAACTAACAAGCAATTAATCCTACCCTGCTCCTGTCCTCATTTCCAACCTTAGTTTAGAGCTCAAGGTCCACCATTACAATCAGTCCCTTTTGTGCACCTCGACACTCCTGCACCCTCCCACACTTCATCACACTTGCCTGGGAAAACACCTACCCTTGTTAAATACAACTCCCGGTCAAACAGGACATTCAAGAGACAACTGGAGTCAAACCTGACTTTTGAACTTACAAGAGCTTTCTTTTTCCTCTTCAAGGGATGATATCTAGAGCCATTCAAGATGGTCCAGCATTTGATGTTCTGTCCTTGACTGTCCTGCAATATGGCCTCTAACAAAACTAGGCTGACCAAACTCTAGGTAATAGAATCGTTTACCTTCAAACCAAGAAGGCTGGGAATGCAGCAAAATCCAAATGTGGAGTGTGCCCAGGCCAACTTTAAGGAGTTTGTGCTCTGAAACCTAAAATTCTTACGAGGTTGTCTAAAACAAAAAAACAGGTCAGCAGGGCTTATCATGGTTCCAGGTGTCTGTGGCAAGATCAAGTATATTTTTCTTACTAACGGGCAGAAAATCATTTGGAAGTGTTAAAGGCACAGAGTCAGAAAGCTAAATTTTTTAAATGAGGCTTTTTTGAGTAATTAAAAAAAATATCAAATGCAAAAAGAGAGAGAGAAACAATTGGAAATTTGAAAACTGACAGGATATTTGATATTAAGGAACTGTTAAATCTTTTGACGTGGTAATGGTTATTCTTTAGTAAATGTACATATCTTCTAGAGCTATAATATGAAATATTTGTACATAAAATATAACATCTAGGACAGCTTCAAAATAAGGGTGGAAGTGGGTAAGACTACAGATAAAATAAGATTGGCCAGGAGTTAATATTTGTTGAACTGTGTAATGATTGCATGAGGGTTCTCTTTCTTTTGTATATTTAAAAATTTCCCTAATAACATGATAAGAAAGACAACCATTTCTCAACTCTGTGCCTGTAAGTAAGTAGTAAGTAAGTAAAGTCACTCAGTCGTGTCCGACTCTTTGTGACTCCATGGACTGTAGCCTACCAGGCTCCTCCCTCCATGGGATTCTCCAGGCAAGAGTACTGGAGTGTGTTGCCATTTCCTTCTCCAGGGGATCTTCCCAACCGAGGGATCGAACCCGGGTCTCCCACATTCCAGGCAGACGCTTTAACCTGTTGAACTGTGTAATGACTGAATGAGGGTTCTCTTTCTTTTGCATATTTAAAAATTTCCCTAATAACATGATAAGAAATACAACCATTTCTCAACTCTATGCCTGTACTATGCAAATAATCATGGCTTTGAAAAGAAATAAATGAAAACACACACACACACACACACACACACACACACATCTATACAAAACAGTCTCACTTAAAATTCACAATCACTAACGTCAAATGGCCTGGGAACTCAGCATGACAATCCTACAACTTTTGTCTTGGATATTCATTCTCCCACACCTCCCTATAGGTCCATTTCATGTTCCTTTCTCCTCAAGACATTAAGACCTCTCCATCCTCACTCCCAGATGCTGCCCTTCCTTCCATTATCTCAGTGAAACGGGAAGCAATCTCCATCACTACCAGCATCCGTTTCCATCTGCCTTATCTTCCCACCTGTGATTTTTCTGAGGATGAACTGACTGCTCCTGTCTAAAGTCAATGCCTCCACTTGAATACCAGATCCCAAACCCTTCTGCCCTGTCATTCCTCATTCTCACTTCGTATTACCACTGTTTTCCTCTCTACTGGATCATCTCTATTGACACTGTATTAACACATGCTTACTTCTCCCATCTTTAGTTTTTTATTGAGGTATAACTGACAGATAATATTATCTTAGTTTCAGGTGTACAATTGCTTTTCCCATTTTAAAAGATAACTCTTATCTGCAGTTTCCCCTCCAGCTATATATCCTTTTCTCTGCTTTCCATGACAGGAAACCTCCTAGAAGAAGGAAGAACAGTGCCTGGCACATGGACCCCGTATTTCACTGATTCTAAGATGCCTTTGCCAACAAAAGGTCTGTCTAGTCAAGGCTATGGTTTTTCCAGTGGTCATGTATGGATGTGAGAGTTGGACTGTGAAGAAAGCTGAGCGCCGAAGAATTGATGCTTTTGAACTGTGGTGTTGGAGAAGACTCGAGAGTCCCTTGGACTGCAAGGAGATCCAGCCAGTCCATTCTAAAGGAGATCAGCCCTGGGATTTATTTGGAAGGAATGATGCTAAAGCTGAAACTCCAGGACTTTGGCCACCTCATGCGAACAGTTGACTCACTGGAAAAGACTCTGATGCTGGGAGGGACTGAGGGCAGGAGGAGAAGGGGACGACAGAGGATGAGATAGCTGGATGCCATCACCAACTCGATGGACGTGAGTTTGAGTGAACTCTGGGAGACAGTGATGGACAGGGAGGCCTGGCGTGCTGCGATTCATGGGGTTGCAAAGAGTCGGACACAACTGAGCAACCGACCTGAACTGAAGATGCCTTTTCTTTCTTCCTATTTTAACATCTCTGAGATCCAGACACAATTCATGACAGAACTGTTACTTGTTTCTTCTAGGCACCTATGATACTACCAACCTGAAACAATCTCTAATTAAAAATCTCTGCTTGAGTTTTTGGTACCATATAGGTAGCGTGAATACAATCTGAAAACCAGTTCAAATTCCAAAGAAACTTTTTACCCATCCTACACAACCCCAANTGACAGAACTGTTACTTGTTTCTTCTAGGCACCTATGATACTACCAACCTGAAACAATCTCTAATTAAAAATCTCTGCTTGAGTTTTTGGTACCATATAGGTAGCGTGAATACAATCTGAAAACCAGTTCAAATTCCAAAGAAACTTTTTACCCATCCTACACAACCCCAAGGTTGAGACATGCAAGCTGCCTTAGTGTCCTTTTCTGTCTGGTGAGCTTCTCATTTACACTCTCATGTAGCTCCCCAGCTTTATGCAAGGCCTCTTACAGATTACCCAACTTGGGTCTAGCTCTCTTTTTTAGCACTCTATAAAATAATGATGAATTTTACAACTGATGGTACCAAAACTGCAATACAAGTATATTATTTAGAGAAGTGGAGGCAAATACCAAAAGTATTAACTATTAATAAAAAAGGTATCAGAAAAAAGGACTTCCCTGGTGGTTCAGTGATTAAGACTTCACACTTCTACAACAAGGAGCACAGATTCAAGCCATGGTCAGGGAACTAATATCCTGTCATGCCTCGTGGCATGGCCAAAACAGAAACAAAAAAGATTTTCGAAGTTAAAAAAAAAAACTAAAAGTAACTCTGAAGACAGGGAAAGAAAAGGGAAAGGTGCTTTATCATTTTTAAACAAACTACAGAACTATTTGATTCTACAATCTAGGTGTACATGTAACTTTGATAAAAATGAACCCTGAAATTTTTTGGGTTCCAAAATGACTGCAGATGGTGACGGCAGTCATGAAATTAAAAGATGCCTGCTCCTTGGAAGAAAAGCCATGACAAACCTAGACAGCATATTAAAAAGCAGAGACATTACTTTGCCAACAAAGGTTCATCTAGTCAAAGCTATGGTTTTTCCACTAGTCATGTATGGATATCAGAGGCCCATAAAGAAAACTGAGCGCCAAAGAATTAATGCTTTTGAACTGCGGAGTTGGAGAAGACTCTTGAGAGTCCCTTGGACTACAAGGAGATCAAACCCATCAATCCTAAAGGAAATCAGTCCTGAATATTCATTGGAAGGACTGACGCTGAAGCTGAAGCTCCAATACTTTGGCCACCTGATGTGAAGAACTGATTCATTGGAAAAGACCCTGATGCTGAGAAAGATTGAAGGCAGAGGAAGGGGATGACAGAGGATGAGATGTCTGGATGGCATCATCGACTCACTGGACACGAGTTTGAGCAAGATCTGGGAGTTGGTGATGCACAGGGAGGCCTGGCGTGCTGCAGTCCATGGGGTCACAAAGAGTCAAGGCACTGAGCGAGTGAACTGAACTGATTGAAAATCTAACTAAAAGAAAAAAATGATCTTTGACAAAAAACAGGAGAGGAAATTTGGACACAGGAAAAATGGAGGAGTGAGAAGGCAGGGATCTATTACATCTATCTGGCGAGGGCCAATGAAGAAGCACAAAAATGAAAGGAAGAAAAATCTAGTACAGTTTTGCAAGGACTAGAGACAAAGCATGCTGAACTGCCTAAGACAGAATAAGTTGAAATCATCAGGTTGTTTTAACTGTAATTATAAGGAATAGTACAGAAACAACCTTCTCAACCAAGTTCCACATTACCTATGTACATCTCCACTTGAAAACTCAAATGGAACAAGTCCCTAATAAAAGAACTGCTTAACTCAAATCACTTTCTAAAAAGCAGGAGGTGGGTAGGTTTTGTACATTTAAAGTATTAAGAATGTGTGAGGGGGGAAAAAGAATATACATAACCCAGTTAAATCTACCAAAAATTACTAAATTATCCAGATTTCCCATGCTAAAAAAATTAACTTGTCTCAACTGGATTCATCTACTCCCTTACAGTGCCTACTTCTTAGTTCTTAAGAGTGCCTACTCCAGTGCACACGCAGTTGCTCAGTTGTGTCCCAACTCTTCAACCTTATGAACTGTAATTTTCACTCCTCTGCCCATGGGATTCTCCAGGCAAGAATACCGGAGTGGGTTGCCATTTCCTCCTTGAGGTGATCTTCCCAACCCAGGGATCAACCTGCCATCTCCTGCGTCTTCTGCACTGGCAGGTGGATTTTTTACTACTCAGTCACCTGGGAAGCCCATCTACTCTAGGCAGTCCCCCAAATAAGAGACTTGGGAAGTGATGCTGGATTATTTCCCGTCTTCCCCTACCTTAATCCGGTTATTATCATAATCAAATGTATTTGTAAATTCCCTTGAATTTATCTTCTCCATTCCAGCTAACTTCTTTCAGGGCTTGATCTCTTTCCTATATTAAAGCAATAGCTTTCTAATATTTCAACTATCCTCCACATAATTGCTAAAGGGATCCTTCTAGATTGAATGTAAGCCTGCTCATGTCACTCTCCTGCTTAAAACCTCCCAAGGAGTCTAAAATGAAAGCTTCTCAGCTTTGCAAACATAACTCTTTACTAAATGACCCTACTCTGACCTCCATCCTTATTTAAAACTATTTTTCTCACTCATTCATTTGGTCACCAAATATTTATTGAGCACCTCAACATGCCAGATTCTGTTCCAGGTGCTGGGAAATACTCCAGTGAACAAAATAAAATGCCCTATCCTCTCAAAGCTTACACTCTAACGGAGGAAATTACTCAGTGAATATATCCATCCATTTAACAAAATTTTTTGCGTATCTACCTGTATAAGCACTCTTGCCACTGCTGGAAATACAGTGATGAGCAAGACAAAGTCCCTACCCTCAGACAGTTTCTGTATGAAAAACCTGATGAAATCTTAAAGAAAAAAAAAGTACTAAATCAAGTGGAATCAAGAAGGTTGCAGAATACAAGAACAATATACAAAATCAATTGTATTTCTTTTGTTTTTGTTGTTGTTGTTACTGTTTAGTCACTAAGTCATGTCTGGACTTAGTCGCTAAGCAACCCCATGGACGCTCCTCTGTCCATCGACTTTCCCAGGCAAGAATACTGGAGTGGGTTGCCATTTACTTCTCCAGGGACTCTTTCCAACCCAGGAATCAAACTTGCGTCTCCTGCCTGGCATGCAGACTCTTTTAACACTGAGCCACCTGGAAGCCCAATATTGCTTATACTTTGAGAAATATAGCACAAATGAACTTATTTGTAAAACAGAAATAGTCAACAGGTATATAGTCAATAGTCGATGATATAGAAAACAAACTATAGTTACCAGGGAGGGGGGAAAGGAGGCGGGATAAATAAGGAGATTGGGATTGACATACACACTATTATATAAAAAACAGATTACTAATAAGGACTGACTTCCTGGATAGTACAGGGCACTCTACTCAATCCTCTGTAATGACCTATATGGGAAAAGAAGCTAAAGAAAAGTGGATATATGTATATGTATAACTGATTCACTTTGCTGCACACCTGAAACTAACACAACATTGTAAATCAACTCTACCAATAAAAACTTACCAAAAAAGTACTCAAAAGTAAAAAAAAAAAAAAAAAAAA
>SJYA01000775.1:1357174-1404507 GCA_006410615.1 Neotragus moschatus
CTCTACCAATAAAAACTTACCAAAAAAGTACTCAAAAAAAAAAAAAAAAAAAAAAAAAAAGGATAAATCTCACAAAAGGTATGAAAGATTTGTACACTGAAAACTAAACAGCATTTTGGAAAGAAATTAAAGACCTAGATAGATGGATATATACACACATATCTATTATTAGATTGGAAGACTTGATATTAGAATATCAGTTCTCCCCAAGTTGATTTTTTAATGTAGTTAATGTAATCTCAACTCAAATCCCAGCAGACAATTTTGTACAAACTACAAGCTAATTATAAAATCCATATAAAGATACCAAGGTCCTAGAATGGCCAAAACAACTTTGAAAAAGAAGTCAGAGGGTGAACACTACCTTATTTCAAGATGTGTTATAAGGTTATACTAATCAAGACAATGTGGTCCTCCCACATAGATTAATGGAACAGAATAGAGGGTCCAGAAATACTCCCACACATCACATATATAGAGACAACTGATTTTTGACAAAGATAAAAAGCAGTTTAGCCTTCCAACAACAGTACTGAAAAACTGGATATCCATATGCAAAAGTGAACTTTCAACTATAGTTTGGTATTATATACAAAAGTTAATTCAAAAGAGATTGCAGGTATAAATGTAAAACCTAAAAACTATTAAGTTTTTTGGAAGAAATCAGAAGTAAAAGAACTTCGTAACTTTGGGTTAGGCAAAGATTTCTCAGACATATCACCAAAAGCATGAAACTTTTGTTCTTTGAAAACACAAGGCACAGATTAAGAGAAAATATTTGCAAATCATATATCTAATGAAGGACTTGTATCTAAATAAAGAATTCTCAACACAACAATTAGCAAATGAACAATTTTGCAATTTTTCAAACAGGAATATTTTCAAACATTTCACCAAAGACGAGCATGAAAAGTTGTTCAACTTTCTCAGTCACTAGGGAAAGGCATATTAAAACCTCACTTATCACTGTAGAACCACTAGAAAGGCTGAAGTTTTTACAAATTAAAAGACCACATCAAGTCTTGCCTAGAATGTAAAGCAACCAGAACTCCTCACAGAAGTGTAAAAATGGCACATCTACTTTGGAAGGCAGTTTGGCTGTTTCTTTAAAAGTGAAAGTAATTAAAGCATTCGACCTAGTCATTCTACTCCTAGGTATTTATCCAAGAGAAAATAAAATACATGTCCATACAAAGACATGCACACAAATCAGCAGTTTTATTTGTAGTGGTGAAAAACTGCTAACAATTCAAAAGTCCATTCAGTTCAGTTCAGCTGCTCAGTCATATCCGACTCTTTGTGACCCCATGGACTGCAGCACGCCAGGCCTCCCTGTTCATCACCAACTCCTGGAGTTTACTCAAACTCATGTCCATTGAGTCGGTGATGCCATCCAAACATCTCATCCTCTGTCACCCCCTTCTCCTCCCACCTTCAATCCTTCCCAGCATCAGGGTCTTTTCCAGTGAGTCAGTTCTTCACATTAGGTGGCCAAAGTATTGGAGTTTCAGTTTCAGCATCAGTCCTTCCAATGAATATTCAGGACTGATTTCTTTTAGGATTGACTGGTTGGATCTTCTTGCTGTCCAAGGAACGCTCAAGAGTCTTCTCCAACTCCATAGTTTAAAAGCATCAATTCTCTGGCGCTCAAGCTTTCTTTATAGTCCAACTTTCACATTCATACATGACTACTGGAAAAACCATAGCTTTGACTAGATGGACCTTTGTTGGCCATTAGTGAATCCAAAAAAAAAATTTAATACACACTATCCATCCATAAACATGGGTTAATCTCAAAATAATTATGCTGAGTGAAAAAAGCCAGATGCCCAACAAAAAATTAGTATGCACAGTATGATTCCACTTATATAAAACAGAAACTGCAAACCAATTTAGTGACAGAAAGTAGACTGCCTGGGGTAGAGGGAAGGAAGTAGAGGAGGAAGGGCATGACAAAAGAAACTAGGAAACTTTGGGGACTAATGGACAGTTTAAATGTCACACTTCTCAAGCTGTCTATTTCAAACACATATAGTTTATTCTATGTCTGCCTGCCCCTGATCTGAGGCATATCAGAGAAGCAACTAAGCCTGTGTGATGCAACTACTGAAGCCCTCACACCCTAGAGGTGTGAAAAGAAAAGAGATTATTTTTTTTTTTAATTCTCAAACTCACTAACAATTGAGAGACTACAATTTTAAATATAAAATAGTACGACACACACAACAGCAGCAAAAGTTGTAAAGAACCAATGAAATTATGGATTGGCACGAGGAAGGAATTCTTATACACTAATAAAGGGTACATACATTAGAACAACCTCTTTGGAAACCAAAATTTGATGGTAACTCACATGCACAATCCTGAGACCCATAAACTCTACTCACTACAACACATTTGTAATGGTTAAAAACTGCTAACAACAGGCAAGGTTAACAATTGCTTAACGTTCAGTTCAGTTCAGTTCAGTCACTCAGTTGTGTCCGATTCTTTGCAATCCCATAAATCACAGCTCGCCAGGCCTCCCTGTCCATCACTAACTCCCAGAGTTCACTCAGACTCACGTCCATCAAGTGAGTGATGCCATCCAGCCATCTCAACCTCTGTCGTGTCCCCTTCTCCTCCTGCCCCCTATCCCTGCCAGCATCAGGGTCTTTTCCAATGAGTCAACTCTTCGCATGAGATGGCCAAAGTACTGGAGCTTCAGCTTCAGCATCATTCCTTCCAAAGAAATCCCAGGGCTGATCTCCTTCAGAATGGACTGGTTGGATCTCCTTGTAGNGTCCCTCAAATCTATTTCTCACTTCCACTGTATAATCATAAGGGATTTGATTTAGGTCATACCTGAATGGTCTAGTGGTTTTCCCTACTTTCTTCTTATTAACAGGCAAATGAATTTTAAAATGTTTAGCCACAAAACTAAACACTTGCAGAAAACTTAGAGTTACATTTAAACAAAGGACACACATAGGATCACTCTGTGTTATTTCTTACAACTGCATGTGAATCTAGAATTATCTCAAGACCAAAGGTTAACTTAAAAAAAGAGGAAAACAATGGGATAATCAAAGCAGTTTCAGGATGATGCTATCTTGTAAACAAGTCAAGAGATACAGAAAAGAAGATCATATAGTTAGTTGTAGGATACTGTCAAGATCCTTACACTCCTTTGGGGTGGTGAGTTTGCAAGTGCTTAGTGCATAATTAATAATAACTAAATAATTAAAGGCAAAAGTTAAAAAAAAAAAAGACAAATCTTAAAACCATGCTTAAGCAAGAAAGGCAAGTTGCTATTTTTACAAAGCTTAAATAAAATATTGTTTTTCTTTGATCTAAGAAGTCACAATTAAGACACATCATTATCTTACAAACCATTAAGAAAAAACTTTGCCAATTAAATTCTGAGAATCCAGGGACAGTGGAGCCTGGTGGGCTGCCGTCTATGGGGTCGCACAGAGTCAGATTCGACTGAAGCCACTTAGCAGCAGCAGCAGCAACTGTAAAACAGGCTTCCTGGCTAGCCCAGCTGGTAAAGAATTCGCCTGCAATGCAAGAGACCCTGGTTCAATTCCTGGTTTGGGAAGCCCCCTGGAGAAGGGATAGAATATCCATTCCAGTATTCTCGGGCCTCCCAGGTGAGTTTTAAACAATCTGCCCGCAATTCGGGAGACCTGGGTTTGAAAGATCCCCTGGAGAAGGGCATGGCAACCCACTCCAGTATTCTTGCCTGGAGAATCCCCATGGACAGAGGAGCCTGATGGCCTACAGTCCATGGGGTCGCCAAGAGTCAGACATGACTAAGCACAGCACAGCAGAGCAACTGTAAAATACATCACAAATTCAGAGATTAAATGAGAGGGATATGCATCTTGTAACCAACAGAATACTCTTCTCTCTGCTACTGCTACTGCTAAGTAACTTCAGTCGTGTCCAACCCCATAGACGGCAGCCCACCAGGATCCACCGTCCCTGGGATTCTCCAGGCAAGAACACTGGAGTGGGTTGCCATTTCCTTCTCCAATGCATGAAAGTGAAGTCGCTCAGTCACGTCTGACCCTCAGCAACCCCATGGACTGCAGCCTACCAGGCTCCTCCGTCCATGGGATTTTCCAGGCAAGAGTACTGGAGTGAGATGCCATTGCCTTCTCCGACTCTTCTCTCTAGCTTGAGTATATATTCACAGTGAAAATTTTTAAAGCATGCAGGGGACTAATATCGCTGAATATGTTACTGTGGCTACTTCTAGAGAATAAAGGAGAATGACCTAATTGTCATGCTTAAAAAAAAAAAAAAATCTGATGCTTAAAGTGTGGTCTGTTAACACCATTTACAATAAGAGAAATCAGGGCTTCTTAGAGAAATGGCTGATGCCATGTCAATGAAAGGAAATAAACAGATAAGCCTAGGATATTTCTTATGCCTAAAAGCAAGAAAGCTATCAAACACTATTGGAGTCTTACTATAAGGAGTCAACTTAAGTGAGTTCCCACTTAGACTAAGATAGGACAATATGTATTACAACACGAATAATGCCTACAGTGCCTGAAACATATTAAATACATTAAAATCCATTAATTCCATAATCATACTCTAAAACCAACAAAAAAACCTCACTGGTCACACTAAAGAACTTTAGTAGGGCACTAACTCATTTGACTATGCTAAATATTGATGAAGAGAAAAAACCAAAACATTTATTCTGCCTCTCCTGCATAAACCATATACTTCACAGTAATCAAAGAGTTAAAGTAGGAAAATTCTTTATAGAAGGATTCCAGCTAATTAATACAGAATAATAATAGCATTTAAAAACCACGGTTTTGCAAGCCTTAAGAAAAGAACAGATCTAAGCAACATTCATCAATGACTGTTAAAACCATTAGCTGAAAGGATCACGGAGAACTTTATTTTTTAGAAAAGGATGGTTTGTGTTTACAGTACCCAAGCCCACTGATCAAAAGAGGAGTAAGAAGGACAGATGAAACTAAGAACTGAAAAAATGTTGGTAATTGCTAAAGTTAGATCAGGGTACATAGGAACTCATGATATTCTTCCCACACATGTGGAATGTTGAAAATTTCCACAATAAAAAAAGTCAATTAAAAAAAGATATGAAGCAAATGGCATAATTACGATGAGACGAAGCACTGTAGCTAAGTACACAGGTGTTTCCATATTATTCTCTATTTTTATCTGTGTATCTGAAATATTTCACAGTATACAAGACTTAAGGTGAAACTATCAAACAATAAAATAAAGATTGAAGTAGAGAGAAGGAATGGGATTTAAAGCATCCTAAGATTCTTGTATTGCTCAAGAAGGCAAAGACACTAATTTTAGAGTTCAATATATGTGCATTTTAAAAATTTAAGGGTTAACCCCTAAAAAAAAAATACATAAAGTGTTCAACTTGAAAAATCAGTAGAAGGAAAAAAAGAACATACATGAGAATAAGAAACATGGCTTTGAAAAAAGGTATAAACTAAAACGGCATAAATAAATCTTAAACTGTCAGTGAAAAGTGTGGTTACACAATCGTGTCCGAATCTTTGCGGAAATCTCCAGGCAAGAACACTGGAGTGGGTTGCCATTCCCTTCTCTAGGGGATCTTTCCAACCCAGGGATCAAACCTGGGTCTCCCACATTACAGGCAGATTCTTTTCTGAGCCATCAGGGAAGCCCAAACTATCAGTTATCACATTAAAAATGAAAACACTAAACTTATCAAAAGACAGATTACCAGACTGATTTTTTTTATATATGCTTTTCAAAAGATTAGGGTGGGAGGAGATAGTTGATTTACAGTGTTCTCAGACTGACTGTTCTAAAACCAACTATTTATAGATTACCAAGATACATTTAAAGCAAAGTGAGCCAGAAAGGTTGAAAATCTAAAGGAAAATTAAAAGATACGCTATAAAAATAGTAATCAAAAGAAATATCAGTATTATTCACTAATATTAATATAAGTCATTAATAAGCAGTTATCAAGAGAGAGCTCACAGGATTCATTAAAACAGTACCCTTTACTCCTAGAATGAGACACTTCTCCCCACCATGGATAGATATTTAAGAGTGTCCAAGTACTTGGAAGAAAAATGACCTTCCTGAGATCCGGCCATTTGCAACACCACAGATGAACCTGCAGGACATTATGCTAAGTGAAATAAGGTAGACATAGACAGAAAATTGCATGATCTCACTATACAGAATTTTTAAATGTCAAATATTTAGAAGGAGAGAGTAGAACGGTGGTGATGAGGAGCAGGGAGATGGGGGAAACAGGTAGATGTCGGTGAAAGGGTAAAAAGTTGTAGTTACGTAGGATGAATAAATCTAGAGATCTAACATACATCACAGTACATACTGTACTGGACACTGGACATTTGCTAACAATTTCAGGCACTCGCATCACCCAAAAAACGGTAGCTATGTGAGAAAATATGTTAATTAGCTTAATTATAGTAATCACTTCACCATAATATACCATATCAGTTCAGCTCAGTCGCTCAGTCATGTCCGACTCTTTGCGACCCCATGAATCGCAGCACGCCAGGCCTCCCTGTCCATCAACAACTCCCGGAGTTCACTCAGACTCACGTCCATCGAATCCGTGATGCCATCCAGCCATCTCATCCTCTATCGTCCCCTTTTTCTGCCCCCAATCCCTCCCAGCATCAGAGTCCTTTCCAATGAATCAACTCTTCGCATGAGGTGGCCAAAGTACTGGAGTTTCAGCTTTAGCATCATTCCTTCCAAAGAAATCCCAGGGCTGATCTCTTTCAGAATGGACTGCTTGGATCTCCTTGCAGTCCAAGGAACTCTCAAGAGTCTTCTCCAACACCACGGTTCAAAAGCATCAATTCTTCAGCGCTAAGCCTTCTTCACAGTCCAACTCTCACATCCATACATGACCACAGGAAAAACCATAGCCTGACTAGACGGACCTTAGTCGGCAAAGTAATATCTCTGCTTTTGAATATGCTATCTAGGTTGGTCATAACTTATCTTCCAAGGAGTAAGCATCTTTTAATTTCATGGCTGCAGTCACCATCTGCAGTGATTTTGGAGCCCAGAAAAATAAAGTCTGACACTGTTTCCACTGTTTCCCTATCTATTTGCCATGAAGTGATGGNAATATCTCTGCTTTTGAATATGCTATCTAGGTTGGTCATAACTTATCTTCCAAGGAGTAAGCATCTTTTAATTTCATGGCTGCAGTCACCATCTGCAGTGATTTTGGAGCCCAGAAAAATAAAGTCTGACACTGTTTCCACTGTTTCCCTATCTATTTGCCATGAAGTGATGGGACTAGATGCCATGATCTTTGTTTTCTGAATGTTGAGCTTTAAGCCAACTTTTTCACTCTCCTCTTTCACTTTCATCAAGAGGCTTTTTAGTTCTTCTTCACTTTCTGCCATAAGGGTGGTGTCATCTGCTATCTGAGGTTATTGATATTTCTCCCGGCAATCTTGATTCCAGCTTGTGTTTCTTCCAGTCCAGCATTTCTCATGATGTACTCTGCATAGAAGTTAAATAAGCAGGGTGACAATATACAGCCTTGACATACTCCTTTTCCTATCTGGAACCAGTCTGTGGTTCCATGTCCAGTTCTAACTGTTGCTTCCTGACCTGCACACAGACTTCTCAAGAGGCAGGTCAGGTGGTCTGGTATTCCCATCCCTCTCAGAATTTTCCACAGTTTATTGTGATCCACATGCATATCAAAATATCCTGTTGTACAAAACTAATTAAAAATTTTAAAGAATTACCTTCCCCAGAATTCAAGACTCCTTGCCCTACCCTCCCTCCCAACAGCCACACCCTCACCTCCTGGATCTGTCTGCTATCCACCAGGCCTAATCTTTCATTTTCTTTATCTGTTTATGTTGTTCATCAAAAGCCGCCTCAGATTTCCAGACCTCTAGTCTTCCATGTTCTAATCCTCGTAGTTAGTTCTACAGATTCCCTGCTCTCTCCCATGTGCCACCCGACGCTCTCCAAATTTTGATACCCTTCCACTGGGCCCTCCATTTCCAACCTGTACTCTGAACCCTTCGACTTCTTATTCTAATGGAAACCTCATTCTCCTCTGAGGCTGTACTTCCCTCACAGCCCTCAGTAGTGAAAGTTATCTTCCCCACACCCCTCACAGAACTGGACTTTGGGATGAGGAGTGCCATCCTTGCTCCTCACTGATGCTTTCTCACTGATCTCCTTCCCTCTTTCCTAAAAAATCTCTATTTTGAATATCATGTGAAAATATAACCCATTACCAGGTTGTGATCATTAACATTATGTGTCAGCTCAACTGGATCACAGGGTGCCCAGTTATTTGGCTAAATTATCTTATCTGGGTATGTCTGAGAGGGTGTTTTCAAATGAGATTAGCATTGAATCAGCAGACTGAATAAAGCAGGTGATCATCCAATCCACTGAGGTACCCAATAAGAAGAAAAAGGCAGAGGAAGGGAGAATTCATTCTCTCTCTCCCTCTCTCTCTCTCTGCCTGACTGCTTGAGCTGAACTATCAATCTTCTACTTTTGGACTCAGATTTAACTTTATCGGTGCTCCTTGTTTTACACTACTGGCTTCCCTGAGTATCTAGCTTATAGCCCCCAGACTCTCAGCCCCCACAACTGCATGAGCCAATTCTTATAATAAACCTTATTCTAGATAAATACAGATATACGTATATCCTACTGATTCTTTTCCTCTGGAAAGCTATTACATTGTGACCTCTCTACGGCACTGTTCCTAAGACTCAGTGATTTCAATTTCACTGATAATCTTTCTAACACTCATGTCTCTGAATTCCTTTCTCACTTCTCTTAATTTTGTGCTTCCAATGATCTTGTCCTTCACCTTCACAGCCTACAACAATACCTAAGAGTACATAAGAGTACATCATGAGAAATGCCAGGCTGGATGAAGCACAAGCTGGAATCAAGATTGCCAGGAGAAATATCAGTAACCTCAGATACGCAGATGATACCACCCTTATGGCAGAAAGTAAAGAGGAACTAAAGAGCCTCTTGATGAAGATGAAAGAGGTGAAAAAGCTGGCTTAAAACTCACCATTCAAAAAAACTAAGATCACGGCATCTGGTCCCATCACTTCATGGCAAATAGCTGGGAAACAACAGAAACAGTGACAGACTTTATCTTCTCGGGCTCCAAAATTACTGCAGATGGTGACTGCGGCCACAAAATTAAAAGATACTTGCTCCTTGGAAGAAAAGCCATGACCAACCTAGACAGCGTATTAAAAAGCTGAGACACTGCTTTGCCAACAAACGTTCATCTAGTCAGAGCTAGGTTTTTCCAATAGTCATGTATGGATGTGAGAGATGGGACTATAAAGAAAGCTGAGCATTGAAGAATTGATGCTTTTGAACTGTGGTGCTGAAGAAGACTCCTGAGAGTCCACTGGACTGCAAGGAGATTAAACCAGTCAATCTGAAAGAAAATCAATCCTGAGTATTCATTAGAAAGGCTGATGCTGAAGCTAAAGCTCCAATATTTTCGCCACCTGATGCAAAGAGCCGACTCATTGCAAAAGACCCTGATGAAAGACTGAAGGAAAGAGCAGAAGGGGACGACAGAGGACAAGATGGCTGGATGGCATCACTGACTCAACGGGCATGAGTTTGAGCAAGCTCCGGGAGATGGTGAAAGACAGGGAAGCCTGGAGTGCTGCAGTCCATGGGGTCATAAAGAATCAGATATGACTGAGCGACTGAACACCACCACCACCAAAATTTTTAGAATACACCCTTTTACTCAGCAATTCACTTCTAGCAACCTAGAAAAACACACATATATGTCCCACAAGAAGCCTATAAAAAAAAGTACTCGCTGTGACTTCTCTGGTGGTCCAGTATTAAGCATCTGCCTTCCAATGCCAAGGACATGTGTTCAATTCCTGGTCAGGGACCTAATATCCCACATGCCGTGGGGCAACTAAGCCTGCATGCCACAGCTACTGAGTCCACTTGCTCTGGAGTCTGCGCCACAACTAGAGAGAAGCCCCAGCACCACAATGAGAGATCCCTGTGTGCTGCAACTAGGACCTGATGCAGTCAAACAAATAAATTTTTTTTTAGGTATTCACTGAAGCACTGTTAGAAACTACAACAGAGAAATGTACACAGGTACCTATATACCTCCAGATATAGCTATAGGTATACATATATTTCCATCAAGTGGAAATGGTTTAAAAAAAAACAGTATATGTATATTATGGAATGAATATCATCCAGAGTTTAAAAGAATAAAATGGATCTGTACATACTGATGTGAAAAACATCTCCAAAACATGTTAAGAGGAAGCTATAGAATAGTATATAAAATATCACAAAATAACCATACAAAAAATATTTTATATACCTATGTAAACATAAGCGGAATAATCGGAAAGGGTTCACAATAGGGTTATAACAGGATTACCTCTGGAGAGAGGAATGTAAATGGGGAGGTGAGTTATTATTGGGAAGGACAAGGATTAAGGATCAAGGTAAAGGAAATCTTTCACTCTACATATTTCTATAGTGTGTGAATTTTTTCAATATTTATAAATTACTTTGCAGTAAAAAATAAGGAAAAAGTGAGCCTTTCATACACTATAAAAATTCTTATATTAGCAAAGAATAACCCTGGAAGGACAAACTTCCAGGAAGTACTACCTACAGCTTTCTTCAGGGAAGAGAACTGGAAAAACTGTTTTTGCCATTTACTTCTGAACTCTTTAATTTTGTGCATGCACTGATCTTACCATGTGGATGCACGATTTTTAAAAATTTAATGTGCATTTTGTAAGTACAGGGCTTCCCTGATGGCCCAGACGGTAAAGAATCTGCCTGCAATGTGGGAGACCTGGGTTCAATCCCTGGGTCAAGAAGATCCTCTCAAGGAGGGCATGGCAACCCATTCCAGTATTCTTGCCTGGAGAATCCCTATGGACAGAGGAGCCTAGCAGGCTTCAGTCCATGGGGTCACAAAGAGTCAGACACCACTGACTATGNTCTCAGAATTTTCCACAGTTTATTGTGATCCACATGCATATCAAAATATCCTGTTGTACAAAACTAATTAAAAATTTTAAAGAATTACCTTCCCCAGAATTCAAGACTCCTTGCCCTACCCTCCCTCCCAACAGCCACACCCTCACCTCCTGGATCTGTCTGCTATCCACCAGGCCTAATCTTTCATTTTCTTTATCTGTTTATGTTGTTCATCAAAAGCCGCCTCAGATTTCCAGACCTCTAGTCTTCCATGTTCTAATCCTCGTAGTTAGTTCTACAGATTCCCTGCTCTCTCCCATGTGCCACCCGACGCTCTCCAAATTTTGATACCCTTCCACTGGGCCCTCCATTTCCAACCTGTACTCTGAACCCTTCGACTTCTTATTCTAATGGAAACCTCATTCTCCTCTGAGGCTGTACTTCCCTCACAGCCCTCAGTAGTGAAAGTTATCTTCCCCACACCCCTCACAGAACTGGACTTTGGGATGAGGAGTGCCATCCTTGCTCCTCACTGATGCTTTCTCACTGATCTCCTTCCCTCTTTCCTAAAAAATCTCTATTTTGAATATCATGTGAAAATATAACCCATTACCAGGTTGTGATCATTAACATTATGTGTCAGCTCAACTGGATCACAGGGTGCCCAGTTATTTGGCTAAATTATCTTATCTGGGTATGTCTGAGAGGGTGTTTTCAAATGAGATTAGCATTGAATCAGCAGACTGAATAAAGCAGGTGATCATCCAATCCACTGAGGTACCCAATAAGAAGAAAAAGGCAGAGGAAGGGAGAATTCATTCTCTCTCTCCCTCTCTCTCTCTCTGCCTGACTGCTTGAGCTGAACTATCAATCTTCTACTTTTGGACTCAGATTTAACTTTATCGGTGCTCCTTGTTTTACACTACTGGCTTCCCTGAGTATCTAGCTTATAGCCCCCAGACTCTCAGCCCCCACAACTGCATGAGCCAATTCTTATAATAAACCTTATTCTAGATAAATACAGATATACGTATATCCTACTGATTCTTTTCCTCTGGAAAGCTATTACATTGTGACCTCTCTACGGCACTGTTCCTAAGACTCAGTGATTTCAATTTCACTGATAATCTTTCTAACACTCATGTCTCTGAATTCCTTTCTCACTTCTCTTAATTTTGTGCTTCCAATGATCTTGTCCTTCACCTTCACAGCCTACAACAATACCTAAGAGTACATAAGAGTACATCATGAGAAATGCCAGGCTGGATGAAGCACAAGCTGGAATCAAGATTGCCAGGAGAAATATCAGTAACCTCAGATACGCAGATGATACCACCCTTATGGCAGAAAGTAAAGAGGAACTAAAGAGCCTCTTGATGAAGATGAAAGAGGTGAAAAAGCTGGCTTAAAACTCACCATTCAAAAAAACTAAGATCACGGCATCTGGTCCCATCACTTCATGGCAAATAGCTGGGAAACAACAGAAACAGTGACAGACTTTATCTTCTCGGGCTCCAAAATTACTGCAGATGGTGACTGCGGCCACAAAATTAAAAGATACTTGCTCCTTGGAAGAAAAGCCATGACCAACCTAGACAGCGTATTAAAAAGCTGAGACACTGCTTTGCCAACAAACGTTCATCTAGTCAGAGCTAGGTTTTTCCAATAGTCATGTATGGATGTGAGAGATGGGACTATAAAGAAAGCTGAGCATTGAAGAATTGATGCTTTTGAACTGTGGTGCTGAAGAAGACTCCTGAGAGTCCACTGGACTGCAAGGAGATTAAACCAGTCAATCTGAAAGAAAATCAATCCTGAGTATTCATTAGAAAGGCTGATGCTGAAGCTAAAGCTCCAATATTTTCGCCACCTGATGCAAAGAGCCGACTCATTGCAAAAGACCCTGATGAAAGACTGAAGGAAAGAGCAGAAGGGGACGACAGAGGACAAGATGGCTGGATGGCATCACTGACTCAACGGGCATGAGTTTGAGCAAGCTCCGGGAGATGGTGAAAGACAGGGAAGCCTGGAGTGCTGCAGTCCATGGGGTCATAAAGAATCAGATATGACTGAGCGACTGAACACCACCACCACCAAAATTTTTAGAATACACCCTTTTACTCAGCAATTCACTTCTAGCAACCTAGAAAAACACACATATATGTCCCACAAGAAGCCTATAAAAAAAAGTACTCGCTGTGACTTCTCTGGTGGTCCAGTATTAAGCATCTGCCTTCCAATGCCAAGGACATGTGTTCAATTCCTGGTCAGGGACCTAATATCCCACATGCCGTGGGGCAACTAAGCCTGCATGCCACAGCTACTGAGTCCACTTGCTCTGGAGTCTGCGCCACAACTAGAGAGAAGCCCCAGCACCACAATGAGAGATCCCTGTGTGCTGCAACTAGGACCTGATGCAGTCAAACAAATAAATTTTTTTTTAGGTATTCACTGAAGCACTGTTAGAAACTACAACAGAGAAATGTACACAGGTACCTATATACCTCCAGATATAGCTATAGGTATACATATATTTCCATCAAGTGGAAATGGTTTAAAAAAAAACAGTATATGTATATTATGGAATGAATATCATCCAGAGTTTAAAAGAATAAAATCGATCTGTACATACTGATGTGAAAAACATCTCCAAAACATGTTAAGAGGAAGCTATAGAATAGTATATAAAATATCACAAAATAACCATACAAAAAATATTTTATATACCTATGTAAACATAAGCGGAATAATCGGAAAGGGTTCACAATAGGGTTATAACAGGATTACCTCTGGAGAGAGGAATGTAAATGGGCAGGTGAGTTATTATTGGGAAGGACAAGGATTAAGGATCAAGGTAAAGGAAATCTTTCACTCTACATATTTCTATAGTGTGTGAATTTTTTCAATATTTATAAATTACTTTGCAGTAAAAAATAAGGAAAAAGTGAGCCTTTCATACACTATAAAAATTCTTATATTAGCAAAGAATAACCCTGGAAGGACAAACTTCCAGGAAGTACTACCTACAGCTTTCTTCAGGGAAGAGAACTGGAAAAACTGTTTTTGCCATTTACTTCTGAACTCTTTAATTTTGTGCATGCACTGATCTTACCATGTGGATGCACGATTTTTAAAAATTTAATGTGCATTTTGTAAGTACAGGGCTTCCCTGATGGCCCAGACGGTAAAGTATCTGCCTGCAATGTGGGAGACCTGGGTTCAATCCCTGGGTCAAGAAGATCCTCTCAAGGAGGGCATGGCAACCCATTCCAGTATTCTTGCCTGGAGAATCCCTATGGACAGAGGAGCCTAGCAGGCTTCAGTCCATGGGGTCACAAAGAGTCAGACACCACTGACTATGCACAGCACACATGATAAAAGTGATATTCTGAAAGTATGTCGGATTTAAAAGCCCAAAAGAAAAGTGTTTGATTTGCCTAAGAGATTTCAGAAAGGCAAGATTTCCTCCCAACAGATTTACTACAATGCGTTCCAGGAAGAATTCAGGTAATGGGCCAAGACACTAGAGGCATCACAAAAGATAGGAGGGTTCAGAGATGAGGCCTAAAGAATAAAGCTTGGGACTATAGGACGGATTTGAATAATCACCACTTCCTGAAAGTGTACACTCTTTTTGCCTTTTTCAAGAAAATAATCAAGTTTCGACTTATACACAGTATGTTCTGCCTAAAGCAACTACCGCTACTCCACATCATGATATAATGAAATGAATACGTCTATCCACAAACCTGGCAAATTTACTCATCAGTTCTAGATGGATAATCCCAACCATAGGGTAAGATTCTAAACTAATAATTACATTGATCTCCTATTCTATCTTCTTCTTTTGACCACCCCATAAAGCCAAGCTGCAATATGTATAAAAGCAATGGTACACCAACTGCATACCATTCAGTATAAAAGGCAGGATACCCTGATCAAGTTTACAGCACTTACAACAAATGTCTCACAAAGGGTAGAATGAAGAAAGATGATCTAAATTTCAGCTATAACTTCCCCGGTAGCTCAGCAACAAAGGATCCTCCCGCCAATGCAGGAGACTCAAGAGACAAGGGTTGGATCCTGGGGTTGCTAAGATCCCCTGAAAAAAGGAATGGCTACCCACTTCAGTATTCTTGCTTGGAGAATTCCATGGACAGAGGGACAGAAGAGGCTGGTGGGCTACATACAGTCCATGAGGTCGCAAAGAATCGGACAGGACTGAACAACTCACACACTGTCACTAGGTGACATTTATGCTTTATGTTTGTGTGTGTTTAGTCACTCAGCCACATCCAACTCTTTGCGGCCCCATGAACTGTAGCCCACCAGACTACTCTGTCCATGGAATTTTTCAGGCAAGAGTACTGGAGTGGGTTGCCTTTTCCTACTACAGGGGATCTTCCCAGCTCAGAGATCAAACCCATGTCTCTTGCATCTCCTGCATTGGCAGGCAGGTTCTTTACCATTGATTGACCTGGGAAGCCCAATGCTTTATATTAATTGTTGTTCAGTCACCAAGTCTTATCCAACTCTGCAACCCCATGGCCTATGGCACACCAGGCTTCCTGGTCCTTCACTATCTCCCAGAGTTTGCTCAAACTCATGTCCGTTGAGTCAGTGATGCCATCCAACCGTCTCATCCTCTGTCACTCTTTTCCTCTTGCCCTTAACCTTTCCAGCATCAAGGTCTTTTCCAATGAGTCGACTCTTCACATCAGGTGGCCAAAGTACTGGAGCTTCAGCATCAGTCTTGCTAATGAATATTCAGGATTGATTTCTTTTAGGATTGACTTGTTTGATCTCCTTGCTGTCTGAGGGACTCACAAGAGTCTTCCGCAGCACCACAATTCAAAAGTATCAATTCTTCAGCACTGGTCCAATACTTCTTTATGGTCTAACTCTCACATCCCTACATGACTACTGGAGAAAACATAGCTTTGACTACATAAACCTTTGTCCTCAAAGTGATGTTTCTGCTTTTTAATATGCTGGCTAGGTTTGTCATAGCTTTTCTTCCAAGGAGCAAGCATCTTTTAATTTCGTGGCTGCAGTCACCGTCTACAGTGATTTTGGAGCCCCCCAAAATAAAATCTGTCACTGTTTATTTACCATGAAATGATGGGACTGGATGCCATGATCTTCGTGTTTTAAATGTTGAGTTTTAAGCCAGCTTTTAAGCCACTCTTTCTTCTTCATCAAGAGGCTCTTTAGTTCCTCTTTGCTTTCTGCCATAAGAGTGGTGTCATTTGCGTATCTGAGATTATTGACATTTCTCCTGGTAATCTTGATTCCAGCTTGTGAGTCTTTTAGCCTGGCATTTGCATGATATACTCTGCATATGGGCTTCCCAGGTGGCACTAGTGGTAAAGAACCCGCCTGACAATACAAGCGATGGTCAGGAAGATCCCCTGGAGGAGGGCATGGCAACTCACCCCTGCATTCTTGCCTACAGAATCCCATGGACAAGGGAGCCTGGTGAGCTACAGTCCATAGGTTGCAAAGAGTGGGACACAACTGAAGTGACTTAGCACCCATGTGCGCATTCTGCATATAAATTAAATAGGCAGGGCAACAATATACTGCCTTGACATACTCCTTTCTCAATTCTGAACCAGTCCATTGTTCCATGTTTGGTTCTAACTGTTGCTTCTTGTTCTACATACAGGTTTCTGAGGACACAAGTAAGGTGCTCTGGTATTTCCATTTAAGAATTTTTCACAGTTTGTTATGATCTACACAGTCAAAAGCTTTAGTGTAATCAGAAGCAGATTTTTTTTTTGGAATTCCCTTGCCTTTTCTTTTTTTTTTTTTTTTTTTTTTNGTGAGGTGTTTATTACTAGCCTTTATGATCCCATTTACAAATGAGGAAGCACCACGGAAAAGTGAAGAAACTTGTCTAAAAGTTAAGAAACATATAACAAAGTAAGGGACCAAATGAGGATTTGAACTCAAGTGGTCAGGCTCTAGAACTAGTATTCTTTTTTTTTTTTTTTTGCCTTGCCTTTTCTATGATCCAGCAGATGTTGGCAATTTGATCTCTGGTTCCTCTGCCTTTTCTAAATCCAGCTTGAACATCTGGAAGTTCTTGGTTCACGTATTATTGAAGCCTAGCTTGAAGGATTTTGAGTATTACCTTGCTAGCATGTGCAATGAGAACAACTGTATGGTAGTTTGAACATTCTCTGGCATTGCCTTTCTTTGGGATTGGAATGAAAACTGACCTTTCCCAGTACTGTGGCCACTGCTGAGTTTTCATATTTGCTGGTATACTGAGTGCAGCACTTTAACAGCATCATCTTTTAGGATTTGAAGTAGCTCAACTGGAATTCCATCACCTACACTAGCTTTGCTCACAGTGATGCTTCCTCAGGCTCACTTGACTTCGCACTCCAGGATGTCTGGCTCTAGGTGAGTGACCACATCATCATGGTTATCCAGACCATTAAGATCTTTTTTGTATAGTTCTTCTGTGTATTCTTGCCATGTCTTCTTAACCTTTTCTGCTTCTGCTAGGTCCTTGCTGTTTATTTTGCTCATCTTTGCATGAAATGTTCCCTTGGTATCTTCAATTTTCTTGAAAAGATCTCTAGTCTTTCCCATTCTATTGTTTTCCTCTATCTGTATGCATGGTTCCCTTAAGAAGGTTTTCTTCTCTCTCTTTGCTATTCTCTGGAACTCTGTACTCAGGTGGGTATATCTTTCCCTTTCTCCTTTGCCTTTAGCTTCTCTTCTTTTCTCAGCTATTTGTAAGCCCCTCTCAGGCAACCACTTTGCTTTCTTGTATTTCTTTCTCGTTGAGGATAGTTTTGGTCACCACCTCCTGTACAGTGTTACAAACTCCCATCCATAGTTCTTCAGGCACTCTGTCTACCAGATCTAATCCCTTGAATCGATTTGTCACCTCCACTGTACAATCATAAGGGATTTGATCCAGTTCATACCTGAATGGTCTGCAGTCCAGGAGTAGCAGAGTTGGACACAACTGAGCGACTGAACAACAACAACAATACCTGAATGGTCTAGTGGTTTTCTCTACTTTCTTCAATTTAAGCCTGAATTTTGCAAAAGGAGTTGATGATCTGAGCCACAATCAGCTTCAGGTCTTGTTTTTGCTGACTACATAGAGCTTCTCCATCTTTGGCTGCAAAGGATATATCAATCTGATTTCAGTATTGACCATCTGGTAATGTACATGCATAGAGTCATCTCTAGTGTTGTTGCAAGAGTGTGTTTGCTATGATCAATGTATTCTCTTGGCAAAACTGTAAGCCTTTGCCCTGCTTCATTTTGTATTCCAAGGCCAAACTTGCCTGTTACTCCAAATATCTCCTGACTTCCTACTTTTGCATTCCAATCCCTAATGATGAAAACAACATATTTCTTTGGTGTTAGTTCCAGAAGGTCTTGTAGGTCATCATAAAACCGTTTAACTTCAGCTTCTTCAGCATCAGTGGTTGGGGCACAGATTTGGATTACTGTGATGCTGAATGGTTTGCCTTGGAAATGAACCAAGATCATTTTGTCATTTCTAAGACTGCACTCAAGTACTGCTTTTAGGACTCTTTTGTTGTCTATGAAGTTCTTACGAATAAACTAAACATTAAAGAAACACTGATTTCTGCCAAAGATAAACTGATTTTATGCATCTATCTTCCTAATTTCTTGATTTGGAGGCATCAATCCAAAGTAAATTATCAACAGTACCACAGTCTAACTTTTATTGACAGCAAATGATAGTTTTTTTTTTTTGCCTGCCCACTCCTATTTGGAAAAGCTATGCAACATTTCCCTCCAACTCAGGTCACATGTACCAAAAATAATTATAATATTAAGTGCCTACTATGTGCACTCATTGATCTAACTGTTACATAACTATTAAAAATCAACAGTCATAACTCAACAAAAAGACAATCTAATTTAAAACCAGGCAAAGGACTTAAATAGACATTTCTCCAAAGAAGATACACAAAAGACCAATAAGCACATGAAAAGATATTAAACATCATCAGTCATTAGTAAGGAAATGCAAATAAAATTCACAATACCATTTCATACCTACAAAGATGGCTATAATCAAAGAAAAAAGGAAAATAACAAGTATCAGCAAAGATGTGGAGAAACTGGAACTCTCGTGCACTATTGGTGAGAATGTAAAATAGTATAGCCACTGTGGAAAACAGAATGGCAGTTCCCCAAAAAGAAATCTACGTGATTCAGCAATTGCCCCCTCAGGAATAAACCCAAAAGAATTGAAAACAGGTATTCAAACAAAAAATGGTACATGAATATTCAAAGCAGCATTACTCATAACAGCCAAAAGGCAGAAATGAAGCAACTGCCCATCAACAGAAAAAATGGATAAACAAAATATGATCTACCCATACAGTAGGATAGCATTCAGCTACAGAAATGAATGGAGTACTGACACACGGTACAACGCGGATGAACCTCGAAAACACTATGTCACATCAAAGAAGCCAGACATAAAACATCACATATTACATGATTCCTTTTACTTGAAATATCCAGAACAAGCAAATTAGCAGAGATTGGTGGTTAACAGGGACGGGGCGGGGGGCTGGAGGGAAGATTGAGGAGAGACTGCATAATGGGTGTACGGCCTCCTCTGGGGTTGATGTAACAGTTCTGGAACTATATAGAGTGATGATTGTACAACACAGTGAATTTATTAAATACCACTGAACTGTATACTTTAAAAGAGTTAATATTATGCATTGTGGACTTCATTTCATAAAAAAAAATCCAATAGTGCTGACAATCCTGTGCAGATTCAGAAACACAGACAAGCTCAGAGAAATTACTTGACCAAATCCACAGAGGGAGTACTAGACAGAAGAGCAGAGATTCAGAACCAGATTTTTGCTCTTCTTCCTTAATGTTGATAGAAAGTAGGATCTTCATAGCCCTTCTCCCCAACAATTAAAATTTTATGCCAGGGACTTTCCTGGTGGTCCAGTGGTTAAGAATCTGCCTGCCAATGCAGGGGACATGGGTTGGATCTCTGTTCTGGGAAGCTTCCACACACCACGGGGCAACTAAGCCCGTGCACCACAACCACTGACGTTCACATNGCAAGAGTGTGTTTGCTATGATCAATGTATTCTCTTGGCAAAACTGTAAGCCTTTGCCCTGCTTCATTTTGTATTCCAAGGCCAAACTTGCCTGTTACTCCAAATATCTCCTGACTTCCTACTTTTGCATTCCAATCCCTAATGATGAAAACAACATATTTCTTTGGTGTTAGTTCCAGAAGGTCTTGTAGGTCATCATAAAACCGTTTAACTTCAGCTTCTTCAGCATCAGTGGTTGGGGCACAGATTTGGATTACTGTGATGCTGAATGGTTTGCCTTGGAAATGAACCAAGATCATTTTGTCATTTCTAAGACTGCACTCAAGTACTGCTTTTAGGACTCTTTTGTTGTCTATGAAGTTCTTACGAATAAACTAAACATTAAAGAAACACTGATTTCTGCCAAAGATAAACTGATTTTATGCATCTATCTTCCTAATTTCTTGATTTGGAGGCATCAATCCAAAGTAAATTATCAACAGTACCACAGTCTAACTTTTATTGACAGCAAATGATAGTTTTTTTTTTTTGCCTGCCCACTCCTATTTGGAAAAGCTATGCAACATTTCCCTCCAACTCAGGTCACATGTACCAAAAATAATTATAATATTAAGTGCCTACTATGTGCACTCATTGATCTAACTGTTACATAACTATTAAAAATCAACAGTCATAACTCAACAAAAAGACAATCTAATTTAAAACCAGGCAAAGGACTTAAATAGACATTTCTCCAAAGAAGATACACAAAAGACCAATAAGCACATGAAAAGATATTAAACATCATCAGTCATTAGTAAGGAAATGCAAATAAAATTCACAATACCATTTCATACCTACAAAGATGGCTATAATCAAAGAAAAAAGGAAAATAACAAGTATCAGCAAAGATGTGGAGAAACTGGAACTCTCGTGCACTATTGGTGAGAATGTAAAATAGTATAGCCACTGTGGAAAACAGAATGGCAGTTCCCCAAAAAGAAATCTACGTGATTCAGCAATTGCCCCCTCAGGAATAAACCCAAAAGAATTGAAAACAGGTATTCAAACAAAAAATGGTACATGAATATTCAAAGCAGCATTACTCATAACAGCCAAAAGGCAGAAATGAAGCAACTGCCCATCAACAGAAAAAATGGATAAACAAAATATGATCTACCCATACAGTAGGATAGCATTCAGCTACAGAAATGAATGGAGTACTGACACACGGTACAACGCGGATGAACCTCGAAAACACTATGTCACATCAAAGAAGCCAGACATAAAACATCACATATTACATGATTCCTTTTACTTGAAATATCCAGAACAAGCAAATTAGCAGAGATTGGTGGTTAACAGGGACGGGGCGGGGGGCTGGAGGGAAGATTGAGGAGAGACTGCATAATGGGTGTACGGCCTCCTCTGGGGTTGATGTAACAGTTCTGGAACTATATAGAGTGATGATTGTACAACACAGTGAATTTATTAAATACCACTGAACTGTATACTTTAAAAGAGTTAATATTATGCATTGTGGACTTCATTTCATAAAAAAAAATCCAATAGTGCTGACAATCCTGTGCAGATTCAGAAACACAGACAAGCTCAGAGAAATTACTTGACCAAATCCACAGAGGGAGTACTAGACAGAAGAGCAGAGATTCAGAACCAGATTTTTGCTCTTCTTCCTTAATGTTGATAGAAAGTAGGATCTTCATAGCCCTTCTCCCCAACAATTAAAATTTTATGCCAGGGACTTTCCTGGTGGTCCAGTGGTTAAGAATCTGCCTGCCAATGCAGGGGACATGGGTTGGATCTCTGTTCTGGGAAGCTTCCACACACCACGGGGCAACTAAGCCCGTGCACCACAACCACTGACGTTCACATGCCTTAGAGCCTGTGCTCCACAACAGGAGAAGCCACTGCAACAAGAAGCACACGCATCACAACGAGGGAGTAAGCTCCACTCACCGCACCTGGAGAATAGCATCGCGTAACAATACTGCGTAGTCTAACTTACCGCATCATCGTAACATTATGGGCTGGCAGACAAATGACAAATATCAAACAACTTTTAAAAGATCTTCAAGGAATTTCTTGTCAGTTCAGTAGACAGGACTCAGCGCTTTCACTGCTGGGGCTGGAGTTCGAGCCCTGGTCAGGGAACTATGATCCTGAAAGCCATGTGGCATGGCCAAAAAATTAAGAACAAAAAAAGACCTCTGTAAAATACAAGCTTTGAATAGTGAAAGAGGTGAAAATGATTACCCAACAAAGCTTTCTTTAAAGTACTGTCAACTTAACAAAGAATTAGTCTTCTCAAGAAACTGAGTGTGTACTGACTGGTAAGACGTAACAAAACATCAAGTTTGCATCTGAGTTAAATGGCTGACTCAGTCTTTGGTGGTTCTGTACCATAGTACCATACCACCTTATAGGATCATTCAGGTCCTATAACACCTTAATTTCCTGTCATTCCATCATAGTTATAAATAAGCTTCACTGTTCCCATCAAATGTGAGGGAGCCTCTAATGATGAGATCCTCATCCTGAAGGCTTGTGCAGGACATGCAGATAGGCTATGATGGCAATTTACCTTATATAAAGATACAAGAGGTTATTAACCAAAGTCAGCTAAGAGTCACTTCCACCACACACTAGTGCACATTTTTAATCAATGTAACAGTAGAAAATACCAAGAAGAGCCAGCAGTAGGCTGATCACACTGCATGTTGTAATCAGAGACTAAGTAGATAATTTGAAGTACTGCTCTACTGGGTTTTCCAGGTGGCTCAGTGGTAAAGAATTCGCCTACCAATGCAGGAGACGAGGGTTTGATTCCCGGGTCAGGAAGATCCCCTGGAGGAGGAAATGGCAACCCATTCCAGTGTTCTTGCCTGGAAAATCCCATAAAAAGAGGGCTGGTGGGCTGCAGTACATGGAGTTGCAAATAGTTGGACACAACTTAGTGACTGCACATGCATTGCTCTACTATTGATGGTAACCTTAAAACAAAAGCAAATCATTTGCTACTGGACAGATCACATGTACTCAAGAGAGCAAAGACTGTTGGTTTTACAAATAGGCCTTTGCAGTTCTATACAGGTCCATAAGAAGGAACATCATTGGCAGCATCTTCAAGTACAAAAGATATCTTCACTTATCTAATGAGACCCATCTATAATCATATAATGGCTTCATCACAAACCTCCTTCTCCTCAATCCCAACACCCTTTAACCAACTCTAAAGAACACACAGACACAAACACATACTCTATAACCAGTAATCATGTCATTTTGCTAATTAAGTAATATAAAAAAATCCTAACCAACAATCTAAGGTTGTCATTTAGGGTTTGCACTAGTAAGAATCACTGTGTAACTCCGAACCACAAATTAGTCATAGGACACTGACTGCAGAGGCCTTAAGCTGGTGGCTATGTTCTCAGATCCTACAGAATATTTTAAGGCCTGGGGCTGCTGCAGAGTCAGTGCAGAAGATGCATGTGTATTTCAGGAACCCAATATAATCAGCCACCATGGTAAATCTGAACACGAAGAGTAAATGCTGGCCTCTGGCCAATCCTTATATCCAGCAACCTAAAGTGTTTGGATATTTAAAGTTAATGTCCAAAACTTTAAATCTTTTGGAGATATTTCAGAACCAACACACCACATCCAAGGTAAGTATAAACTCACTAAGATTCCAAAAGAGGCTCCCAGAAAATGGTATGTGAGCCTGAAGTCCCTTTGTAACCCAGTAATTTCAAGAAGCAAGATGCAGGCATAATTAACCTCCTTGTGACAATTAGAAAAAATGAAATTGGAGGTTAGACCCATCCTAAGAGACAGTTTACTGTCAGCCTGCAGCTATCTCAATCTACTATATTTGGTACTATGTGACAACTCTGTCTCTCTCAAATATATAAAGGGAGGGAGAAAAATCGACTCAAACAGTACTTCCTGTATTACAGTTACCTTCCTGAAATATTTAAAGCATATAGTAGGCACTCAAACTATTTTCAATTAGTAAAGGATATAGAAGGTAAGCAATAACTAGCAGCTCATACGGAGAAGGCAATGGCACCCCACTCCAGTACTCTTGCCTGGAAAATCCCATGGATGGAGGAACCTGGTAGGCTGCAGTCCATGGGGTCGCTAAGAATCGGACACGACTGGGCGGCTTCTGTTTCACTTTTCACTTTCATGCATCGGAGAAGGAAACGGCAACCCACTCTAGTGTTCTTGCCTGGAGAATCCCAGGGACGGGGGAGCCTGGTGGGCTGCCATCTATGGGGTCGCACAGAGTCGGACACGACTGAAGCCAACTTAGCAGCAGCTCATACATGTCCCCTGGACAGCAAGATCAAACCAGTCAATCCTAAAGGAAATCAATTCTGAAAGTTCATCGGAAGGACTGATGCTGAAGCTCTAATACTCTAGCAACCTGTTGCGAAGAGCCAACTTATTGGAAAAGATTCTGATGCTGGAAAAGACTGAGGGCAGGAGAAGGGGGTGACAGAGGATGAGATGGCATCACTGACTCAATGGACACAAGTTTGAGCAAACTCCGGGAGATGGTGAAGGACAGGGAAACCTAGCGTGCTGCAGTCCATGGGGTCACAAAGAGTTGGACACAACTGAGTGACTGAACAATAACAACATATATATAAAATATTCTGAAATGAAAAAAGTACCCTAAATTTTTCAACCAAAGGCAGCAAAGTGAACTGAAGATCTACACTACTGACACATTTTTCTTTTTTAATATTTATTTATATTTTGGCTGCACCAGGTCCTAGTTGCAGCACAGGGGATCTTTAGTTATGGCATGTAAGCTCTTAGCTGCAGCATGTAGGATCCAGTTCCCTGACCAGGGGTCGAACCTGGGTCCCCAGCATTGGGAGTGTGGAGTCTTAGCCACTGGACCACCAGAGAAGTACCAGATTTTTCAAATATATATACAAATAACATTCTGAAGATGAAGATCCACAACTATAGATATGACTGAAAAAACCTTGTGTATAACAAATGGTCCCTTCCACACTGGATACATTTCATACTTCATTTATTTATTTTTTTAAATCTTTTTCCGTCTCAGGTATACATGAGTTCCCAATCTTGAACCCCTCCCACCTCCCACCCCATATCAACTCTCTGCATCATCCCAGTGCACCAGTCCCAAGCATCTTGTATCCTGTATATTTCATACTTTAAAACAGAAACTCCTATTTTCTTCATCAACTAAAGCTCCTACAAGATTTTCAAAAGTACTTTTATTGCTAACTTGAACTCTATTTTAAGGTGCTTGCTAGATGTCTTGATACATAAATATAATTAGACAGAAGCTAAGAGAAAGCCATGAAAACTAGACAAATCATTTCCTGTGCAAGTGTTCTGCAAACTGGACAGACAAAGTCAGTAGAGGAACCAGCAGCCCTCAAACTTAAGGTCAAGTACTACCTTCAGGTGAACACACAATAAACTAATCATTTAGAAGTAACCAAACTTGGGCTTCCCTAGTTGCTCAGGGAAGGTAAAAAATCCACATACTAATGCAGGAAGTACGGTTCTATCCCTAGTCAGGGACGATCCCACATGCCTCAAAGCAANGCAGCCCTCAAACTTAAGGTCAAGTACTACCTTCAGGTGAACACACAATAAACTAATCATTTAGAAGTAACCAAACTTGGGCTTCCCTAGTTGCTCAGGGAAGGTAAAAAATCCACATACTAATGCAGGAAGTACGGTTCTATCCCTAGTCAGGGACGATCCCACATGCCTCAAAGCAACGAAGCCCATCGGCCACAACTACTGAGCCTGTGATCTTGAGCTCAGGAACCACAACTACTGAGCCCAGGTGCTACATCTACTGAAATTCACATGCCTAGAGCCCGTGTTCCGCAACAAAAGCCACTGCAATGTGAAGCCCGAACACTGCAGCTAGAGAGTAGCCCCTGATCCTCGCAACTAGAGAAAACCCATGCAGCAATGAAGACCCTGCACCACCAAAAAATAAGTAACTAAAAGTATATATAAAAAAGTAACCAAACTGCCACAAAAACTTAAACATAGGATTATCACATGAACGGATATTGAACAGGTATTTGTACACTAATGTTCACACCAGCATTACTCACAATGGCCAAAAGGCAGAAACAACCTGTGTCCATTTATAGATGAATGGATAAAGGGAATGTGGTATATGCATACGATGGAATATTACTCAGCTCTAAAAAGGAATGAATTTCTGACAAGGTTAAAACACTGATGAACCTTGAAGACAATGTGCTAAAGTGAAATAAGCCAGACACAAATGGACAAATACTATATAATTCCACTTATGTGAGGCACCTAGAATAATCATATTCCTCGAGACAGAAAAGTACAATAGTAATTGCCAGGAGCTGGGGAAAAAGAAGAATGAGGAATCATTCTTTAGCAAGAATTTTGGTTTGGGACAATAAGAACACTCTGGAGTTGAATGGTGGTGATGGTTTCACAGCAGTATGAATGGATTTAATGCCACTGAACTGTGCACTTGAAAAAGTGGTTTAAATGATGTTATGTATATCTTACCACAATTTTTTTAAAGTAACCAAGCAAGAATGATGATCAAATCTCTGAGGCAAAATCATCAAGAAAAGTGCTAAGAGTCTGCAATAGGCATGCTTCACTGTCATCCTCTGAGCCTAGACGACCTGCCTGAAAGTCAAGACCTCAGAACAGGAGGGATGGACATGGCATTTTCATACACTAAAGATTTATATATCAGTATTATATCACTGGCATATGATAGGAAGATATATTAGAAGGTGAACTATATTCTATAGGAGGACATTTGCTAAATAATGAATGGGCTCCCCTTTCCAATATTTAAATCAGAAAAATATAACCTTTACCTTCCAGTCTCCAATGTAAGCAGCAAGACAATCAGTTTTACTTCTAACAAAGCAGCATAGTGGATCCTAAAGAGTGACTTTAATTTTCCAGTCTTAATATGATGTCTCTACAATGGAAACTGCGAGTAGCAATATAATAATAAAAATATAAACTTCTCTCACCAGCATTACAAAGTTACTTAACCTTTTCCAAGCCTCATCTGAAAGATGAGGATAATGCTTACCTTATAGGATTATTTGAAGACCTAATAAAGTAACATATATAAAACACAGAGTTCAGTCAGTCCCTAGAATACCGAACTGCTCATCGAATAAAAATTCCCTCACCTCCTGCAATTTACTAGTATCTGTAGCCTTTCCTGCTCCTGGATCAGCCTCCACAGGCTATGCTGATGTTTCAGCCATTAACCTCTGGCTCCTCCCTCAGGCCCCAGCTGTGTCTCTCGGTTCTAGTAGTTTTACTCCTGGTTTCTAAGAGGATCCTGTCTATATTTAGAGATAATGCCAGTACCAACTGTGGACTCAACAGGTGCTTGGAGGGCACTTGAGCATTCAGCAGTTTTCACTTGTTTTCCACAGTTAATTGGTTTTGGCTCCACAACTGGCTGTCTTGACTTCCACAAGGAAGAGTGCCACGTATGCACAGTACTTCAGCAGTACACTAGACTAAACAGAAAATTAAGTGTGCTCACAGGACAAATCCTTAGCAAGAGGACGTTTTTGCCTATTATGCGGACCCCAGAAGATCTGTTAAATCACAGGGGCAATAAACCTTCAATAAACTCTGCAGACGTAGCCCATCACCCCAGTCTTTGTCTAGATCACTGTATCAGACCCAGGTTTCAACCAATTCACACTGTTCATACTACAACCAAGATCAGGAGGAAAAAGCAGGTAGAACAAAATGTAACACTTAAAGGAGTGTCCGAACAGAATAGGAATGAATTCAGTTTTATTTACTACTAGTTTTGTGACCTTATTAAGTATTTAATCTCTGAATTTATAAAACAGGAAATGATTATGAGGATTAAATGAGATGATACGTGGAAGGCAATCTTAGCACTTCATTATCACTAATAAGGAAACTGCACTGACTTCTTGCTTTGTTCAGTTTTAATAACAGAAGAAAAGCGACAATTTAGATCATTCTTTTTGGACCTTTATAAAATAGCCTAATGCTGCTATCTGAGGCCAAACTGAGAAATATAAACGGAAAAATTCTCAGAAATCTTAGATGAGTCAGCAAAACTTAATGCCTCAAAATAAAAGGCTTAATATGGACTATTTATGAACACATAATGGTAATTACAATTTCAAAATTAGCAATCTTGTATCTAGTATCATCCAAAATTTGGTCTGGAAATCCAAGTATCAAGGAAATGCAAAGATCATACATAACCGCCGAAATACTTCCCCATAATATTTTCAAATCACCTGAATTCAAACTGGAAGGTACAAAATAGCCTGATAATTTGAAATCAGCATCAGGAATTTCTGGTGACAAAACCAAACTCTCTCCCATAATCATAAAACCAGTAGCAGATGGTACATGATCATTTCTCAGTGAGAAACTGTAATTCTAACAAAGTACAGATAACTCAGATTTTATCAAGGCTGTTCATCACCTTTCGATGAACAAACTCTTGGTTCTCCTCCAAACACCCTAAACTCTGCATTATCAATAACCCAAACTCAAAGCAAGATGCCTGTTTCTAGTGACCTGTCCTGTCCTGCTTCATTAACCGCAGGTAAATTATATACCTGTAATTTAGGGAAGGGAAATAAACGTTACAGGCATGCTTTATCAATGAAATGAACTATAAATGACAACCAAATTATTAAAAGAGCAGCCTGTACTCCTTAGCAGAGGGACATTCCAGAGAAAAACCCACCTTCTAAAAGAACCCAGTCATCCTGAATGAATTAGGAGAAAAATGCCACTCCAGTCCACCTAACCTATACTCTCTAACTGGACTTATTTTTCTGCTTTAATTCAAACCCAAACCACATCTATTTTATGTGTCTGCCCCTCTTGACTACATTTTCCGTCCCGTTTCCCGCTCCCCACCACCCCCAATTCCAAGAATGCCCTCCTCGCTCTTATTTTCAAATCCCACTTTGCCCCCCAAATCCTAAGGACCTCGGACACCCACGTAGATGACCTTACGCATTTGCTATGAATTTCCAGTTCATTGTATTTCTCATACCTAATGATCGATTCTTTCATTCCTTTCGACCTCTCGTTGTTTCTTAAAACCCAGTACCCCACACACGCTCACATCAGGGTCCCCCCTCACTCCATTGTTTCCCCGGCCTATGCCTCCGGAAACCCCTCAACTCGGAACCGTGTGCTTCGGCCCGCCCCACTGACCCCAGGAACCTTCCACCATCTGGGCACTCTAAGTCTCAAAGGGTTCACGTCCCCTACTCTCGGTACCCCAACCCCCAACAACTGCTCCCTCCCCNGTCACATTACCTATCGAATCTTTCCATTAAACACTCTTATTCGTGGTTAGATTTCCAAGCACCCCAGGGCCAGGGAAAGGGAACTGGCTCAATCGTGTCTGACTTCGCGACCCTATGGACTGCAGCCTACCAGGCTCCTCCGTCCATGCGACTTTCAAGGCAAGAGTACTGGAGTGGGGTGCCGTTGCCTTCTCCAGAACCATCCCTTAATATTTGTGCACCTTTCTAGCCAGTTTCCTCCATGTATGAAGCACTCACCCCACTGCCAACTGGTCAGGAGTGGCTAGAGGGTGAGCATTGAATCAGCATTGAAAAGGTTAATTAGAGTCTATCCCCATGTCCTCTGTTGAGGGCAAAGTATAAGGGGCTCGGCAGGCACCAACCACAAGCCAGAGAGTGTATATGGGAGTGTATAGACACCATAGGCATAATGTAGTTTTGGTCCCCACAGGTTTGTTGGAGTGGCAGTACAGGTAGATCTCTACAAAGTCATCTATCTGGTCCTTTGGTTTTTAACTTTGGATGGAGAGGAAGGGCCAAAAATCCTCTAGAGCCCACTGACCCTTCATTAACAGTGTCTAACCTAATCCAACCACATCATTTAAAGAAACAGAAGATTAGGTCATCCAACTCGTTAGGGCACTACACAATGTGTTGCTTACTACTGACTCTTCTTTCAAAGATTCAAATAGAAGCAGACCATCCAAATATCTGCTCTCTTTTCACTGACCACCCAATGAGTAGGAGACATTGTTCTAGGGGTGGCCCACTTAGAATAAAACTAGATCACTATCCTCAAGTAGAGTTTCCAGTTGTAATGGAGGATGAAAGCTATTAAATAACTATAACCAGATGATAAGTGCTAAAACAGAAAAGTGCAAAGTAGGAACAAAGAGGAATGTGTGAGTAATTCTTCCACAATTCTGCCTTCCCATACAGTGTAGGAATGGGATGATAACAACCCTGGTTAATAGGAAACTTCATACTAAAGAATGAGACCTAAACCAATAGGATCCAAGATCTTATTCTATGACTGATTTCTCCAACTAAAAGTCATTTGGGTAACACCTTTGTTACAGAGCCTGATGCTGCTGCAAAATATAATTTCTTCCTTGGGAGAAAAATTAAATCCTCACTCTTGGAAACCACAGTCTATTAGGAGAGACATGATACCTTTCCTAAGAGCCTGTGGTCTAATGGGAGAGAGTTTTTATATGTGAATATCCCACTTAGAAGGGAGGTGGATAGGGGAGCATGCCTAGGCTAGATCTATGAGAGCTGTCAAACACCACTGGAAACTGAATGAGATGGAATCATATCTCCTCTAAGTGAGAGTGCTGAGTGTGGTTGAAAGGAATAGTTTGCCAAGTCCCTGGGGTGACAGGAGGTATAAGCTCTTCACAAGGATTTAACTCAAAAACTAACGGCTCTCCCAGACGGGTGGGTCACATAGAGCATTGTTTTACTGAATGGAATTTGCAAGAGGGGTACTGGAACTCATGGCCCATCTTTTTCCACACAGCACTCAGCCTCTCTAAAAGGATATTGAACAAATGCTTCAAAAATACCTTTTACCTGGGCTATAAAGATTAATTTTATCATTGTTCTTTAAACTACATATACAGTTTTCACTTTATATGGTACACAATTAAGTGATCATTGCCTGCTTTAAAACAGTGGCAAATTGTTTAAAATCTAATTATATTGGAAGAAAGGAAATGCTGTAATAAATTCAGTATATAATACTGTGACCTACTCTGAAGAAACCACAAAAACAACCGAATTTTTGAAATGATTAGAATAACTGCTAAGGATTACAACAGAAGACTATTTAGAAAAAAAATCCATATATCTTAGTTTAGCCTTAAGGGAAATGATTTATCCCAGGTTACCTAATGACTGAGGCAAATTAGAACTAAAGATAAACCATGATGCAATCGTCACCTTGGCAGATACATGCTGCAAAAATTAACATGACCTAATTTAATATATTTTCCAATAGACCCTTGTGATCAGAAATTTTAGCATGTTTTTCTTTGAGTCAATATTCTATATCCAAAGTGACTGATTATCAGATTCCATGTTTTTACTGGGGGGAAAAAAAAGAGGTTAAAGTCTCCAATGACTAAAGCTGTTGCTGCAAACCACAACAAGCATGAAGACCAACAGAGAATATCTCATCAGGGTGTTTTCCCTTTGCTTGGACTACCTCTGATACCTAAGAATATTCATGTTGGTAGTCCACACTGTGTGTCTTAGAAACGTAGTTTTGTGCATGCTGAATAGATGTTATCTAAAGAAACTATTCCAGGTCCAAATGAGTTTGGGAAAGGCTTGGTAAAATCAAAATAAATTGGTTTATTGTAAAGCAACTATACTCCAATAAAAATTAATTTTGAAAAATTCAAAATAAATTGGTTTCCTTCCAGGAGCATTTAATATGGTAATGTGTTTTTTTAATATTGAAGGGAATGCAGTATATAGTATGCAGCTTTCCCCCAAGGAAACTTTTTTTACCCAGGAGACTTCTGTGTAGGATTAATGTTTCTTTGAACATCCACTCTATAACATTCTACTAGAAGGATTTGATTAGGTTGGAATTTCCTGTTTTATAGATAACAAAACTGAGGTTCAAAGACATGGGTAACATACCCAAATTCAATTGTGTATCAGAGGTTTAGAGCCTTAAATTATCAAAGGTTGAATCCTTGTATCACAAAATTAGTGACAGTGTCAGAACCAAAACTCATATTTGAAACACTCAGTTGCAGGTTCATTAAAAACTTGAAATTGATCTCTAGTGAATTTGTTTCTGTGTGAAAAATATAACTAATACTGCTTTACTGTAAGTTCATTCATGGAATTTTAGCATGTTCTTTCATCTATGCAGTCTGTCACCATTTTTTTTAAAGTGATAATGCCACCCTCTGTAAAATGTTTTAGGGTTTATAAAGTGCCCTCAACACATCCCATTTGAATATCTCAACATCCCTGTGAGGCAAGCATCACTGTCCTCATTTAACAAACAAGGACATCAAGCCTCAACTGTTAAATAGCAGGGGTGTGTTTGTAGGAGAAGAAGGTCTATTGCAGCGCCATGCAAAAAGAATGGGTGGCTCACGCTCAAAAAAACCCAAACTCCCTTAAACAGAAATTTAGTGTATTTAGTAAATGTCCTGTTACTTGCATTGAGAGAAGATAGTCCTTCTGTCCTTCGAGCTAGGCTTCTGCAGTGCGTGAACCAAGGAGTTCCAGATATACAGGCTGTATTTAGAAGAGGCAGAGGAATCAGAGATCAAATTGCCAACATTTGTTGGATCAGAGAGAACACAAGGGAATTCCAGAAAAACATCTACATCTACATTGATTACACTAAAGCCTTTGACTATGTGGATCACAACCAACTGTGGAAAACTCTTAAAGAGATAAGAATACCAGACCACGTTAACTGTCTCCTGAGAAATCTGTATGAGGGTCAAGAAGCAACAGAACTGGACATGGAACAATGGACCGGTTGAAAATTTGGGGGAAAGGAGTATAACAAGACTGTATATTGTCACCCTGCTTATTTAACTTATATACAGAGTACATCATGCAAAATGCTAGGCTGGATAAATCACAAGCTGGAATCAAGATTTCTAGGAGAAAAATCAACAACCTCAGATATGCATATGATACCACTCTAATGGCTGAGAAGAAACTAAAGAGCCTTTTGATGGGTGTGAATTAGGAGAGTGGAGCCAGTTTTAAACTGGCTTAAAACTCAACATTCAAAAAACTAAGATCACGGCATCCAGTCCCATCACTTCATGGCAAATAGATGGGCAAAAAATGAAAGCAGTGAGTGATTTTAATTTCTTGGGTTCCAAAATCACTGCAGACAGTGACTGCAGATGGTGACCACAGCCATGAAATTACAAGATGCTTGATCTTTGCAAGGAATGCTATGACAAACCTAGACAGTGTATTAAAAAGCAGAGACATCACTTTGCCAACAAAGTCCCATATAGTCAAAGCTACTATTTTTTGAGTAGTCATGTACAGATGTGAGAGTTGGACTATAAAGAAGGAGGAGTGCCGAAGAATTGATGCTTTCAAATTGTAGTGCTGGAGAAGATGCTTGAGAGTTCCCTGGACTGCAAGGAGATCAAACCAGTCAATCCTAAAGGAAATCAACCCTGAATATTCATTGGAAGGACTGATACTAAAGCTAATGCTCCAATACTTTGGCCACCCAATGCAAACAGCTGATTCACTGGAAAAGACCCTGATGCTAGGAAAGATTGAAGGTAAAAGGAGAAGGGGTTGGCAAAGGATGAGATGGTTAGATAGCATCAGCAACTCAATGGACATATATCTGAGCAAACTTCAGGAGACAGCAAAGGACAGGGGAGTCTGGCATGCTGCAGTCCATGGGATCACAAAGAGTTGGGCATGACTTAGCGACTAAACAACAGTCCTTCAGTATAGTCAAAGAGACAAGACTCAAAAACAAGAGATACAGAATGATTATATGGCAACAGGTAAGAAAATGCTTGACAGAACAGTACAAAGTGGACAAGAATGCTGAAGGAATTCAAAGAGGAAAGATTACTGGAGATGGACCTAATCAGTGAAGGCATCATTTAGAGATAAACCTTAAGCTGGATCATAAAAGAAGTATAAAGATTTGGATTAGCAGAGGAGAAAAAGAATTACAGAAGACTGACATCAGCAAAGACATGAACATGAGAACAAGAAATACACTGATGGCAAAGAATTCAAGTTTGAGGGGAGATGGGTCTGAAGTGATCAGTCTCTTGGCTGTACAAAAAAGTTGACTGCTAAGAGGCAGAGTTCCCAGTCACATAATATGAAATGAGCAAGTGCTTTCAACTCAAATTACACAGAAAAGCAGTAAACTTACACTCTTTACTGTGGACCCCAGGAATGAAAGGGAAGGTAGCAAGAGAAGCCAATGGACTTCTCTGGAAGTCCACTGGTTAAGAACCCACCTGCCAATGCAGGGGACACAGGCTTGTCCCTGGTCCGGGAAGATTTCACATGCTGCAAGGCAACTAGGCCCACACACCACAACTACTGAGCCTGCACTCTCGAGCCTGTGCTCCACAACAAGAGAAGCAACTGCAGTGAGAAGCCCTAACACCCCAACTAGAAAGTAGCCCCACTCGCGCCGTCTGCAACTTAAGAGAGCCTATGTGTAGCAACAAAGACCAAGCACAGCCGAAAATGAATAAATAAATACATTTTCATCTTTTTTTTTTTTTTTTTAAAGAGAAGCCAAGTTCAAACTGGTGATTATAGGTAGGAAGGAGAAGCAGGGGAGTAACATGAGCCTCAATGGCGCTCAGTGACTGGGAAATATATGAATAGACGACACCTAGATTTCCTCTCTACACTTCCCATTTCTTTCCTGACAGTAATTCATTTGAAAGGTGCCTGACCTATTGATGGTCGGAAAAATGTCCCTTTAAGTGATGCTTGCAAAGCCAGGCTCTCATGCTAAGTTAGTCATTGCCCAGCAGAGATGTTCCCAGCAGCCCTTCTTACCCCAAAATGGAATTAAGGTCTGGCACAGAATGGGTTTTAAAATCATTCCCTTCCAACTTTCCCACAAAGGGCACTGCTCTATTCTGTTGAAACTTATCAGTGAAGTTTAAATCCAGAAAATCCAAGGTCTTGCTGAAAATTATGAATATAATAGTTTGCAAGTAGCAGATGGAAAAAGGTGGGGAAAAAGAGAATTGGAAAGAAAAGGAAAATGAAGAATGCAATAAATTATTGAAATATAACTTCATTTAGCTGGAATCCTATGTAAATTTTCTACATTTGTTGTTAGAACCCACCTGAGCTAAACAAACAAAACCGGTTAACTGAATATGTTTCAATCCCTTGCCACTAAGAGGACGAGATGGCAAGGAACATGAAGAGAAGCCAAAAAATCAGCTTCTTGGGGTATGAACTTCAAGAACCAAAGCAGAGGCATGAAATTTGTGTTCAGGCAAAGCTCTGAGATTACCCCAGAGTTTCTCAAAAGATCAAATGACATCTACAAAACATACTTACTTTGAAGTTTGCAGTTTCTCTAACCTTCCCAACAAAGGGAGGGGACTGAACTCTGGTAATGAACCGGCTAAGGAGGTACTTAGTTGCAGGTGGTGACTGCAGCCATGAAATTAAAAGATGCTTGCTCCTTGGAAGAAAAGCTATAACCAACCTAGACAACATATTAAAAAGTAGAGACATTACTTTGCCAACAAAGGTCCATCTAGTCAAAGCTGTGGTTTTTCCAATAGTAGTGTATGGATGTGAGAGTTGGACTATAAAGAAAGCTGAGGGCCGAAGAATTGATACTTTTGAACTGTGGTGTTGGAGAAGACTCTTGAGAGTCCCTTGGACTGCAAGGAGATCCAACCAGTCCATCCTAAAGGAAATCAGTCCTGAATATTCATTGGAAGGATTGATGCTGAAGCTGAAACTCCAATACTTTGGCCACCTGATGCGAATAACTGACTCATTGGAAAAGACCCTGATGCTGGGAAAGATTGAATGCAGGAGGAGAAGGGGACGACAGAGGATGAGATGGTTGGATGGCATCACCGACTTGATAGATGTGAGTTTGAGTGAGTTTGAGTAAGCTCTGGGAGTTGGTGATGGACAGGGAGGGCTGGCATGCTGCAGTCCATGGGGTCGCAAAGAGTCAGACACGACTGAGTGACTGAACTGAACGGAACTGAAGGAGATCCTAAAAAAAAAAAGTGAAGGGACATAATTTACCCTGTGACAGCCTTAAGGCGCCATCTGCAGTTCTCATCAAACACTGCAATAAACCCAGACCTGCTGGTTTGTTAGAGCCACACACTCACTGTTAGAGAAAAAAAGAAAACAAAGAAATACTAAATTCCAGCCAGGGAGTCCTCAAAAGCCTCCTAAGTCCCAGAGTAGATGAAAACTCAGCTTGAAGACAGAGTGCCTAGGAAAAGACCTAAGGGCCTTAGTTAGCTATAAGCTCCATGAGAAACCACCCCCCTCCAAAAAAGCTAATAAATTCTTAGACTGCTTGATATAAAGGATGATATATTGTCCAGACCTTGAGAACTTAATAGCTCCACAGTACCTTGTTCTGTCTGAACACATCTGAGAATTGCATTTAGTTCTGGGCACCACAATTTAAGAGCAATATTGACAACAGTCATAAAAATGTTCATACCCTTTGACCCAGTAATCTCACCCATGGGAATTTATTCTGAAATAATTCAAGAGACTAGATGAATTAGAAACATGAAAATATTGATGCAGCATTCTTTATAACAACAAATATGTATCAGCAAATATATATATATGTGTGTATATATATATATCTTAAATGTCTCCCAAGAAGGGAATATTACATAGCATTAAAGTATAATTATGCTATTTGAAAAAATTTAAAATATAGAATAATAATGCATGCTGCAACATGGATGAATCCTGAAAATATTATACTAAGTGAAATAAGCCAGACACAAAAGGAAACATTATATGATTCTATTTACTTAAAAGGTCCAGACTAGGCAAACCTATAGAGACAGAAAGTAGATTAGTAGTTGCCAGGGTCTGGTGAGAGGAGAGAATTGTAATAGGTAAGGGATTTTGTTTTAGGGTGGTTTAAAATGGTCTGGAGTCAGTGTTGATGACTTTACAACCTTATAAATATACTAAAAATCACTAATTGTATACTTTAAAAGGGTAAATTTTATGGTATGTGAATTATAGCTCAGTAAAAAAATATATATATACATATGACATCTTCCTAGTAATATACATCAATGCCTATGATTTAGGGAAGGGAAAGACTATAAGATTATATCCCTGATATGATATATACATTTATGGATGAGGACTAAAAGAGAACATGAATAAATGAAAACAGACAATTTGATACACATGAATTTTTGATTGGGGGATGGCCATGATACTCTTTGAGCAAGTAAATATTTTTTTTCCCAAGACAGTGTCCACAAGAGGGCAGCGAGATGTCAAACCAAACTGTTTAACACAAGCTTCATCCAAACAGTTAGAAACCCAAAATCCAGTGTGGAAAGCAATCTTAAAGGTTATCTAAATTCAATTTCCTTACCTAACAAAGAAAAAACTGAGGCCCAGAACGGTAAAGTGGCTCATTCTAAGTCAGCAGGCTGGTCATGTAAGAGGCAGAAGGAAAACCCCATCTTCTTACTTCTCCATCCATCCTCTTTCTATCAAACTACAGCACACCCTTAAACAAGACAGTGTTTAATCTAGAAAAGGGAAAATTTAGAGGGATATGAGGGGAAGGTCAAGTTCTTATCAAGAAAGAGTTTCTGGGAATTCCCTGGTGGTCTAATGGTTAAGACTCCTCACTCCCAATACAGGGGGCCCCAGGTTTGATCCCTGGTTGGGAAACTAGATCCCACATGCTGCCACTAAGAGTTTGCATGCTGCAACTAAGACCTGGTACAGCCAAATAAGTGAATAAATAAAAAATATATATACATATATTTTAAAAGGTTTCTTAAAATCTTTTGTTCTTTGTAACAAGAAACGGGAAATCTAGAAAGAAATTTCAGGGAAGCAAATTTCAGTGCAATAAAAGAACAACAAAATACCTATGGCTGATTCATGTTGATGTGTGGCAGAAAACAACACAATTCTGTAAATTATCCTTCAATTAAAAAATAAATAAAAATTTTAAAAAAGAACAGCAATTAAGAATGCCCAGAAGGTGGGACACGTATGGGATTTCCAATTAATTCAGAAGCCAGAATGGTCATCTCTGGGAAGATGGTCATCTCTGGGTCATCTCTAGACCCTGCACTGCACCAGATGAGTACTTGGGGGAGAGGCTTTCTCAGTTTGCTTCCAACTTTTTAAAGGTTCTGTACACTTTTATTTGTAGGAGTGAGAGAATACAACATCACTGGATTTCATTTACATCAACTCAGGTAGAGAAAAAGATCTCTCACCTGCTAATATCTTAGTTGGTTTTTTAAAAATAATTATTTCATAGTTTCTATTTTCAGCTGATTTTCACTATGTCAGGGTCTTTAGGAAGTACATTCTCAAAAAAGTCTTAGTGATTATAATATTCCAGGTTTGTGGCAAAGCAGAATTTTCTTCCAGAGGTTCCAAATTCATGTGACTTGTGCCATTTCTTTGTTTTCAAAAAATGGCTGGCTACACCATTAGATTCATGAATATCTAAATGTCCTCTGGGCGTAGGTAGGTAGCCTGATTCTGGCAAGCACTGAATTTCAGTATCTGCTCACAGGCTAGGACAAGAACAAAGATGAAATCTGAAGATGGTTTAACCAAACAGTATTTCCCACTAAGAGGGAAAGATTCTTTTTATTTCTTTTTGGCTGCAGGTGGGTTTCTACTATTAATAGTTGCAGCCAGCAGGGGCTACTCTGTTGCAGTACAAGGGCTTCTCATTGCAGTGGCAGCACAGCCAGAATTAAAACAAACAAACAAAACAAAACAAATGTTTGAAAATGTTGTGCGAAGACTGAACTTCACTAGAAGTCACAGAAAGGCATATTGAAGTCATTGGATACTATCTCTCACCCATCATCTTAGCAAAAAATTGCAAAGAGGTAACAGTACATACCAGTAACAAAGAAAGGACTACTGGTACTGCTGGTAAAAGTGTAGATTGTTAGTCTTTTCCAAAAGTAACCTGATATAATAGCAATCAAGGTATTAAAACATATATTCTGCTTGATCCTACTTTATCACTTATTGGAATCTAGCCTCAGAAAAACAAAAAGCACCAGCACACATGTTTATTTATTTATTTATTTATTTTGGCTGAGCTGGGTCTTCCTTGCTGTGCGTGGGCTTTCTCTAGTTGTGGCCACAGGCTTCTCTTCTATAGGGAGTATGGACTCAGTAGTTGTTGCAAACAGGCTTAGGTGCCCTGAGGTATGTGGGATCTTCCTGGACCAAGGATCAAATTCAAGTGCCCTGCACTGGCAGGCAGATTCTCAACCACTGGACCACCAGGGAAGTTCCAGTACACGTTTAAAGATATTTATTGTAGCATTGCTCCTATGGGAAAAATAGAAACTACTCTTAAATAGCTCTCATTTAAATAAACAAATATATTTTTGTAACAAAAACTCATAAGAAAATTTGAGAATAGTAAAATAATTTTCCAAATCAAGTAAAGCCCCAATCATTCTTGTGTCTCTTTTTCCTTATAGACTATTTTTAATATAGTTACATTTTACAGATGTAGTACTACATATCATGTTAATAAATTACTCATACCTTATGAAAATGGCTTATTAAAATTCCATGTGATAAATTGAAAAATTGTGTTTTTCAAAGAAAATACATACATTAATTTTGGGACCACTTTTAAAAGGTGTGAGAGGACTTCCCTGGGGGGGTCCAGTGGTTAAGGACAAGGGTTCAATATCTGGTCTGTGAAGGTTCCACATGCCTCAGGGCAACTTAGCCCTGTGAGTCACAACTAGTGAGCCCAAATTCTAGAGCCCACATGTCTACAGCCAGTACCCTGCAACAAGAGAAGCCACCGCAATGAGAAGCCCAGGCACCGCAACTAGACAAAGCCCTCTCACAGCAATGAAGACACAGCGTAGCCAAAAAGAAATAATTAATTTTAAAAAGCGTGACATTGTCAATTAACTATACTTCAATAAAAAATACTGACAAAAACAGAAGAATAACTTGACATGATGAAACATTTGAGTAAATTAAACAGTTTAGCCCTCCCATCTCCCCAAGGATCAGCCTGGGAAAGGTTCTCCCCGCCCCACCCTACCCTTCCGGACTAGATACTCTTAGGTCTCCAGGAATAGCCGCTGATTTGCAGGCCGTACTGCCTCTTCTAGGCTGCTCAGAAAGCCCCTTCCTCAGGGAAGATAAGGTCCCCTAGCAGACCCAGCCAGGCCCCCAAGACCCCAGGCCTCTGGCTTCAGCCTTCCAGCCTCAGCTCCAAGTGCCTTCTGTGTCCCCCAGGCCCCAAGGACCCAGACCTAGGGTAGGAGACAGACCCTTCTGGTGAAAGGCTCATCACTGCCCAGCTCTCTGACGTGCTGGCCAGGTATGGCTGGGATCCTGCAGACCCCTGCTTACTGTGAGCCCAGTGCCCCCCGAGGCCTGTGGGCCCCCGACTCTGGGGTGCTACCTGCCTGCCTGCCTATTCCAGGGAGCCTTAGCCCCCATGAGGGCTCAGGATGCCGCCTGGGCGGTCCATGCTGACTGAGGCAGCCAAGCTGGTGCCACCTGCTCCTGTTCCATCGCCCCCAGGCCCTGGCGGCTCCTCCAAGCTTTGCATGTTCCACTAACTCAGGTAGGTGGCAGGAGGAGGCAGCAGGCTTTGGCTGCCTCCAAGGGAAGAACACTAACCTGACCACAGCGGGCCTGCCGAGCTGACCCCCAAAAAAAGCAATTCCGACCTCAAAAAACAAACAAAGTAAAAGAAAAAGGTGTGAAAGTTAAATTTGGTCTTAAAATTGTAGTACATAAATTCACTGGCTAGTATTTTATATATATGGATGCAAAGAAAAAACATCTATAAATTTCATTCCTCTCAGTTGATTGTGCCATTTTTTTAATCAGTAGGGAATACAAGGCAAAGTTCTTTAAAAACACATACACTACTCAGAGTTAACTTTCAGATAAAGGAAAGTATGAGTGTGGTACACACAAATACAGAAAGCTGGAGAAAAGGTACATAATTTTACTATCATGTTCCTGATCTCATCTTCCTCTTCAAACTGAGGCATCCTGGGCTGCTCCTTCTACAACTGGGAATGAGATAAGGCCCCCTTGAGATGCTCAAGCTGTTGGTTCCCTAGGGTTTCCCCAAAGTCCCCACAAAGGCATGAAAGTGAAAGTGAAGTCGCTCAGTCGTGTCCGACTCTTCGTGACCCCATGGACTGTAGCCTACCAGGCTCCTCGGTCCATGGAATTTTCCAGGCAAGAGTACTGGAGTGGGTTGCCATTTCCATATGAAATACAAAATCATGAATTTTCCCACGAGTCCCCATAAAACAGTTATCATCTATCCCTTCTGCAATTTTCTAACACAGTCTATTAACACCTCTCAGGACACAGTTCAAAACACAGAACAAGGAGGACTTTGATATGTGTACCTATGTTATCATCCCCTACCAGATTGTAAATGACTACGGAGCAGGGTGTATAGCTCAGACTCAAATCCCAAATTTAAGAAGACCTGACAATTCAGCCAGTCCAACCACTTGTGTAAAGTTTGAAGGTTCCAAGTAGAAGGGTCTATGATGGGATTATCCCCTACCTCACAGCAGCTTGTTCCTTCTTTGGAAAAGTGCAGCTTCTAAAAAGTTCTCCTATAAGCGGAATTAAAATATTTTCCTGAAAAGACTAGAATTCCAGCCTTTTCAAACTTAACCCCAGTATTACACCTTGGTAGTCCACAGAATAGATCAAATCCCTTTTGCCACAGGACAAAATATTGTGAAATATTTTGAAATATTAGAACCCTTACATTTTCCTTCAATCACCTCACTTGGTGGTTTACACATAAAAAAAAGAAAGTTAAGTAAACCTCCTCCATGATCTATCAATATACCAGACGTGAAATCAGGTGGTCTAGTCTCTAAAAGATATTTTATTGGTTTTATAATATGTCTTTCATTTCACTATGTAGATTAAGAAAAAAGTCAGGACTACAATAGCCAATAATTCAGAAATTCAAAATCACAATAGTTTTCTCACCTCTTTAACGTTTTCTCATGTCTACACCAAGTGATTGGAGAAGGAAACGGCAACCCACTGCAATAATCTTGCCTGGGAAGTCCCATGGACAGAGAAGCCTGGAGGGCTACAGTCCACAGGGTCACAAAGCATCAGACATGACCGAGCAACTGAGCACACGCTGCAAATGACAGTTTCTTTTACACTGATGGGATGCCTCACTGGGCAAAGGTGTGCTGGGACAAGCGATCCAGCTCTGCCAGTCCAACCTCAAAGGGAAGTTTCTTCCCACCTCCAGGATCCCCTGGGCTTCCTGGGCTGCCTCAGGACTTCATATGCAGCCTGGATCTCCAGGAAGTGCCTCTGAGCTTTCTCCATCTGGTGCCGATTGTGGTCAGGGTGCCAGGTCTTCACTAGCTCCCGGAATCTGCCATGTATTTCTTCATTTGTTGCCCCCTCTGAGAGACCAAAAACCTTAGGGAAACAGAAGCTAACAAATTAGAACCTCATAAGTTGTCTGGGCTCCTGGGCCTCTCCTTGCTACCTTCCTAAAGCAAGCTGGAATTGGCTTCCATTGCTGGCAGGAGAGGCAGAGAGCCTCAGATTAGAATTCCAACCTTCTGAAACATGGACAAGTTCTAGATCTCATGGCAAGAACCAGGATTTGCTTTTAATCACAGATGCCTGTTTTCCAACCTGGAACTTGGCATCCTTGACAAGGTCTCCTCCTTACATACATGCGAAATAAGCATATATGTCCATCAGAGACATGTACAAGAGTGTTTGCAGCAGCTTTATTCAGAATAGCCCCAAACTGAAAACAATCCATTGTTCACTGACAATAGAACGGGTAGATAAATTGTGGTATAGTCACACAATGGGACATCAAACAACTATGAAAACAATTTATAATCCCGTGTATGAGTAAATTTCACAAACATAATGTTGAATGAAAGAACTCAGACACAAAAGAGTATACACACTGGGTGATCTCATTTATATGAAGCCCAAGAATGGGCAAAATTAATCTATGGTAATAGATGTCTGAACACAGATTCTTTCCCAGGAAAGGAGTATAGATTGGGAAGGGGCATGAGGGAATCTTCTTTTTTACTTTTTGGCTGCACTGGGCAGCATACAGGATCTTAGTTCCCTGACCAGGGATCGAACCCATGCAATGGGAGCTCAGAGTCTTAATGACTGGACTGGCAGGGAAGTCCCAAAGGAACCTTCTTAATCGTGGAAATATTCCATACCTTTATCTGAGCGGTGGTTACATAGGTATCTACATAAAATTAGTGTACTTTATATACATATTATACCTCAGTAAAAAGAAAATAATATACATATATCTTTTCCCACTCCTTATTAGAGCCTCTGAACCTTCACCCATTGCACACAGAAGCCCAAAGAAGCCAGGATACTCTTCTGGGGTCTGACCCAGCAGACATGAAAACAGTACCTCCACACCAGCTCCAGTGAGACTAAGCCTGACTCCTGGAGCCATCTCAGACAGCAATGAGAGGGTAGAGACCTTACCTGGAGAGCCAGCTGACGCTTCTCATCCTGAAAACTGTGAACAAACTCATAGAGCTTCTCCCAGTCTTGGAAGTAGCTGCTGCTGATGCCATGATGTCCAACCAGCAGCTTCCAGGCTCGGAAAGGCAGAAGGAGGACAGACTCCAAAAGGCGCCCAAGGAGGGGAAAGAAGCTGAACCAACTCAGGAAGGAGCCAAAAGTATCTGCCACATAGCTGAGAGTGACAGCTGTGTTGCAGAGGGCACTGTACACTAACGGGCCTGTGAAAGCAAGGTAAGCCAAGCCCAGGCGGTAGAGCCGCACGCTGAGCGTCTCTGACCCAGCTGAAGGTTTGTAGTGGCGATGCTTCTGGGCTGCGATGCTGGCAGCCAAGCTGATGGGCAGGATGGCTATGGGGTGGCCATAGAAGATAGGTGAAGTAAGAAATGCTGCCCCTAGAGTGTTCTTTAGGTCTGATGTCTGGTTGCCAATGGCAGCCACCAGCAAGACCCCTAAGCCAACTGCCAGTGGCAGGCCCACAATATAGAAGCTGGCCATGAAGGAAAGGCTAATGAGAGCCACAAGGCCAAAATACATGCCCACTATCATCTGGGCAACAAAGCGAATGAGACTTAGAGGGGGTGTCCCCCTTCCTGAGCCCTGCCTCTGCTCCTGGGCTCTGTTGGCCTGAGCAACAAAGCTTGGGAGCATCCAGAATTCCCAGAGCCAGCCTAGACCACCACCCCCCAGGGTAAGCATCCAGAGCAGTGCATGGCTGTCCCGTCCCAGGTATAGGTGGTGGAGACCAGCAGGGCCCCCTACAGCCCAGAGGGCATAAGTCATCAGGAGGCCCTTGGCCATCCTCTAGGAAACGGGTCTCAAAGTAAGTCCAGTAGCTCCTGCCGTTGCGTAGAATGCAGAAATCTGGAGTCTTCTGTGAGAATCATGGCAGTCGTGGCCCCAGAGTTATCCTTAGACCCTAAGATATGGGAAAAAGCAGTCATAAGATTATATCCAGGCCCCAACACAGTAACACTTCTCCTTCCTATAATATTAGTCAAGTCCAGCTCTTCCTGAGTGTTCCTGAAATTGTAGCTCTCCCATATCCTTAGGTCTAGAATCTCATCTCTGTTCTTTACAACCACAGTAACTCCAAATTTAGAGAAGAAGAAAGTTATAAGTGCTTTTGGTTGAGTAAATGAGAACTCAGCACAGGGACAAAAAGGGGTAAGCTTAAATTGCAGACCTCCCTCAGGCCACCTACCTCCTGGAAGGACTCATGGTTTGCCGGTGGGGGGTGAGTGAATAAAAATGAATACACTATCCCTGGAAAGTTCCTATGCAACTTTTAAAGTCCCCTACCACACAACCCCTCCCCACCTCATCTCGGACTGTATAGACTCCTGGCAGAGATTTTAGCCCTTCTCCAGCCTCCCATCTCTCCAGACCAAGAAATCTTGACAAAAGACAAACTTGAAAGAGATCCTGAGTTCCCTCCAGTTCTAGAAAGCTACATTTTGACCTGGACCCAGGCACCTCACATTTCAACCACTGTCTTCCAGGAAAAACTGTAAAGTCCCTCCATATTGTGGGGCTCAGGCCTACCAGCCAGTACCCGCTAGTCCAGGGTGAGCAGCTGTACCTGAGTATCTCGGCTCCCAGATCAGACATTTCCTTTGACCACAGTCAAAATGGCCCCTCTCATTCATCCAAGTGGACTTTGTCTTTCAGCATTTGCTGTGTCACGGAAGTTGGGCCGTCCTGGCCAGGCCCCTCCTCCCCAAGGCCCTCCCTCGCCCCTTAGGGATCACCTTTCAGGCTGGGGCTTCACTCGCCTGCCCTCTCCGGTAAACTTCGTTTTAGGTTTTTCTGGCGTACTCCGTCTCCCCAAGCTCAACCCCGCTGGCGCAGCGCCCACTCCAAGAGCGCCTACATTACTACAGGACGACCACCAGGTGGCGCTGCCGCTTGCGGACGGGAGGTGTCGGGCGGATCCCCAGATTCACCTTGCCTAGTGCTGGGTCAAATCAGCCCAGGGCGAGGAGGGGCGGGGTGGGGGGCCTATAAAAGCAAAAAAGAAGCCCTCAATCTCCGCTTTGCACCCCCACAAATGGGAGAGTGATTCCTCCCTTACCTCAGGCTGCAGTCCTCTCTCCCTACTCGATTGCCGTTCAAGACTGCCTTGGATGGCTTCCTTTCCAATTTGCCTAAGGCAGAGACACCAGGGTCCAGGATGCATAGAGAGGCTCTTCCCTCAAGTTTGCCTCACTGCCCTGCCTCCAGGCCAGCCAGTCAGGGGCAATACATCTAGATGCAAGCCGGAGACCTGAGGATCCCTCAGAAACCCCAAGTCAGCTGCATCTCGCTGACTTTGGCGCGAGAGAGGACCAGGAGCAAAAAAGGATGGGGGTGAAGGCCTCCCCACCAGGAAAATAGTCTGCGGTGTCCCCTCCGCCTCAACGCTGGGATGGAAGTGGGATGCAAGATCCCCTCATTTCAATGTCGTGGGCTCCAACCCTGCTACCTCCAACCCTCCAACCTTGGCTTTAGGGGGGTGGAGTGGGCCTGTTTCCTCCTCTGTAAAGAAAAAGCGTGGATCTTCAAGTTTCCCTTCCCCATCTTTGACTTGGGGGTGGGGTGGGCCTGGAGGGCTTGCCCCTGTCGCCTTCCCGCAGTCGACAGATTCTGTTCCCTCCTACATTCCCAGCCCCTTCAGTCCTCTTCCCGGTCCGGGGAGGGAAAGCAGCTCCCCATGTCTGCTCCCTAGGACTCACGGCGGGGCCAGGGCTGGGAGAGGCATCAAAGTGACGCTGGAGCCGCCAGCTGCTGGGCGCGGGAGCACTGGGGCGCTGAATAATGAATGAGACTTAATTGGGCCGGCACTGCGCGGCGGCGCGCTAAGCTCCGCAAACAGCTCGAGCGGCGGAGGCAGCCACTGGACAAACAAACTGGCTCCGGGCGCAGAGAGAGGGGTGGGAAAGGCAGCGACGGAGCGAGAGGGGAGAGGCAGGCCGCCTGGGCCTGGGGGCTGTCGCTGTGGGGCGGGAGGAACCCTCTTGTGTGCTGGGCTGCGCAGGCCTCCCAGAAGGTGGGGACCCGGGAGGAAGCTCAGGGCTCGACCTCAGGAAGCCGGGACTGGGGAGGGAGAGAAGCGGATTTGTAGGCTGGGGCCAGGGTCCCAAGGGCGACAGGCACGAGGAAAAGATGGAGAAACAAGTGGAGGGCGGAGGATAGACAGAAGCGAAAGAAGGAGAAAAGCGCACCGGGGGAGGGGCTGCGGCGGGGCGGGGGCTGAAGAGCAGTTACCGAGAGGAAAGGAAAAGAGCGATGGAGGAACAAGCGAGGGGTGGCGCGAGGGGAGGCGCGAGGAGCCGAGAGAAGAAAAATTGGAGAAGAGTCAAGGAGAAGGGTGGGAGATGACCTGAATGAGAACGAGAGGGTGGGGGGCGAACTGGAGGCGCCCCTACCTCCGCCTCGCCCCGCCGCGCTCCCGCCCGAGCGCGCTCTCCAGCCGCCCGCACTCACTTTGTCACAATTACGGGGCCGTCACTCGGCCTGGATTGTTTTTCCCAAATTGTTGTTCTATAAACTGGCGCGGGGTGGGGATTGGCGCCGGGGTGGGTGGTGATCTGACAAG
>SJYA01000775.1:1406538-1460333 GCA_006410615.1 Neotragus moschatus
GGGCGGCTTGGGGGTGGGGAGAGGGGCGGACAGCCCGGCATCTGTGCCCTGAATGAGAAGCGACCCGGCCGTAGCCGGGCCCTGGCATTACCTAGCCATCCTTAGGTTGCAGGCGCCTCTGGATGGGGGCAGGAAGGAAGTTCTACTCCCTTTCCCATCCCCATGGGTCTCACTGTTGCATTGGGCATACCCAGAGGGTGAAGCCCCAGAAAAACAAAGAGAGACCCCTAAATGTAGGGGAAACAATTTGGAAGAGATTCCTAAACCTGGAGATATACAGACACAAGGAGGGGTGCAGAGACAAAAATATAGAGGGTTCCAAGAGACACCCTGTGTTTAAAGAAGAGCAAGCGAAGGGAAAGTGGCTCAAAGACACATTGACCCAAATAGAGGACCAGAGACTTAGAATCAAGTCAACTCTTTACCCTGTAGACCCGGAAGATTCAGGAATGGGAAGGTCAACCTTCTGGTGTGTTTTGGGGTGGGTGGGTAGTGGAGACAAAGTCAAGTGAAGAAAGAGGGTTATTAGGGAAAGGAACTAGAATATAATTAGCACATTCTCCTAAGGTGTCGACTAGTAATTGGACCTGAAACCCAAAAGGTAAGGATCCTGGAAGACTAGCCTAGGCCCCAAAGATGTGGGCTCTCTTGGAAGTCTGATGGTGTGCCCTTTCCCTTCCTGAGATCCACCTCCTCCTCTCTATCCACCAGCAGCCTGGGGAAGCCAGAGGGGTTGTAGGTCACATATTAGCGACTATATATGAGATGGAGACTGCATATATGTATTCATGAATGTGGAGGGTAGAAAACTCTGGTAGTCACCACTTCCTTACCCAAGACTTAGCAACTAGGTCCCCAGGCTTTGGAAAAAGCATCTACTACTTTCAGGAAGCTTGAGAGAGGGATGATGTTTGCGGTGGAGGTGGTGGAAGGAAGCAGTTGTTGAACCAGCATCCTCACAGTTAACACTATCCTCCCACCCCCAGCAGCACACCTCAGCTGTCACCGTGCACACTGCTGTTTCCTACAGAAGTGGAGACAGAGAGCTGACGGGTGGGGGGGGCGGGGCACAGACACGCAGGGAGAGGTGGCAGCTCATCCTCAGACACACGCAGCACTTACACCTCCACTGACAAAATCAGGCCGACGCATCCCTAACACTGACACACACAATCGCCGACCTCACACGCGACCNAGCCAGGGGGCGGACGGGGGGGGGGGGCGGGGCACAGACACGCAGGGAGAGGTGGCAGCTCATCCTCAGACACACGCAGCACTTACACCTCCACTGACAAAATCAGGCCGACGCATCCCTAACACTGACACACACAATCGCCGACCTCACACGCGACCCACACCCATCAATCCCTGTCAAAACATACCACCCTTGTGTGTGCAGACACGCACAATTCCTCCGAGGTCAGAAGGGAGCGCCTAGTCTTAAAGCCTGTCTACACACTTTCTTGACATCTTAGACCTTCATTTGCCTAATAAGCCGAAGGCTTAAACCTCTGTCCCCGCTACCCAAATTCTGCGACCACGGCCAGCTCCAACAAAAACTCTGAGCTCAAGGAAGTCAAGTAGCAGGATCGAGGTGAAGAGCCGAGAGGTGACCGCGCAGTGGGCTGCTATACACCTCTCTTATTCTCGCTCTTGCCTCTGCCTCTTTCCTGGCACGTCCACTCGCGGCCCGCCCGGCCTGCCGCCCGCCTGTCAGTCGAGTAATGAATGCGCGCTCGGGGCCCGGGGCCCCCCCGGAGTCGTTCATCACTGCCAGCACCGCCCACCTCTCTGCCGCCCGCCGGGAGGGCTAAGCGGCCCGGGCGGCGAGAGCCCCTCTCCCCCCACCTCCACTACTAATTGTCAGATTGAGATGTTGATTTGTCAGCTGGGAGCTAGCGCCAAAGAATCCGCAGTAAAACCCGGACTCCTTGAACTTCCTCTGGCTCCATTCAGGCTCGCCCAGCCTTGAAGCTTTTCTGGATTTGATGTGCTCGGGTTAGATTTCACTTAAGAGATCCTGCAACAGAAGCGCAGTATCGCTTTAATCCAATAGGAGGCGCACCAGGCTACAGACCCTAAGGGGATTCGTCCTGGGCTCGGTTCCACTTCTGCAGACCCGAGGCCCTAGGGCTTCGTCCCCCAGCCTCCCAGCAGGGGGCGCGTAGGCCCCCATTCTCCTCTCCCCCGCAGCCAAAGTCCTAGCAGGGTGCCCCCAGGCAGCAGTCCTCTCTTCTGTCTTCAGGGATCCCGAGGCACCATGCCCTGCCTTCTCTCTCCTCCAGGTGCCTCGGGCCTCCTGCGGTCCTCCATTCTCCCGCAGGAGGCGCCCCTGTTGCAGGTCGGTCTGCCTTCGCCCTGCCCTAGGCGCCTAGGTTGCAGTCCCACCCCCGCCCTCCCCCAGCCCCCGCCCTGGAGCTCCCCGGGCGGCCGGCTGAGTGACGGGCGGCTGGTGATTATGCGGAGGGGGAGCGGGGTGCGCCGCGGGCGGCAGCGCTGACCCTTCACATTTCCGATCCGCCGGGACCCTCATCCATCCGAAGCTGCTCTTTGTCTGGCCGCCTAATTGCCGGCGGACAGGATGGATGGCGGGACCGACAGCCGCGGAATCCCTAATAAAGGCCGCGGCCGCCGGGGAGGGAGCGCGGGAAGGAGGGGGAGAAAGAAGGAAGAGATGGAAGGAGGTGGGAGGAAGCACGGGGCCGCGGCCGCGGGCTCAGAGCCGCCACACGCTTCGCACAGGGAGCCAGATCCACCTAGAGCGAGGGACCAGGAGTCCCAGGTCGACCCGGGTCAGGGCGCGACGGGTATGGGGTTTGCGAAGTCTCCTGCTTGTTGGACAAAAGGAAAGAACTAACGACCCCGGGCAGAAGGCATCCTAGGGGCCGACCTCGTTTCGCTGAACCTTCGAAGATTCCAGCTTGGCGCTGCCTCCGGCGCTTCGGGCTCTCACCAGTCGGAGACCGGCCCTCGGTTCACCGCACCACCGATCCTCTGCTCACCCGTCGGTCTCCCACCGCGGGATCCACTATCCCGGCGGAGAAATAAAGGGTCCAACCGCCGTCTGTGCGGCCCCTCGCCAGATTTCATTAACTGGAGGCTGGAGCTAGTGAACAGCGGCGAGGAGACGGGAGCAGAAGTGGGTAGAGAGAGAGGCTAGGGCGAGGAGCCGCACCTGGCAAGGGGTCAAGGGCTGCGGAAGGAAGTCAGCGTGATCTGGCCTGACAGCTAGCTGGGGAGCCAACTCTACCCTCTCCCTGTGGAGCCAGGAGCCTGTTCTCAGCCCCAAGAGCTCTGGCGGCGACCCTTTAAACCTAAGGCTGCACCGAGCTGCGCGGCGGCTGAATGGAGGGCCTAGGTCCGGCGGGTACCTGCCCTCTTGCCCTTCACTGAGGCCTATCGACCCTCCGCGCGGGAGGGCAAAGTGTGAGAAGGGTCTTGGGCCGCAACTGTGTTCCCACCGGTGCGGCGAGGAGAGCGGTCCTCAGCATCTCCGATCGGCTTTCCTGCCTTCCACCTCTAGGGCACATTTTTCTGCGATTGTCTTTGTTTCCTTCTCCCTCCTTTTTCTCTTCCCTCTCCCCTTTCAGACTTAGCTCATCTCCGCAGCTGATTTGGGCCAACATCCGTTAGCTAACAACTGAGCACCAGTTGGGTGTCAGCGCTGGGGGTGGAGGATGGGGGACATGCTGAGCCAAAGTCCTGCGCATTGGCCTCAAACGCATAGGTCTTCCCTGAAACCCATTCACACCTCTCTCCCCAGTCCTGTCTTGCTTTTCTTGCCCTTCCACCGCCTTGGGTGTCATCTTTCTTTCCAGGGCAGTGAAAAGGAAGCCAGGAGATCAAAACTCGAGTTCTAGGGCTGCCACTTACAGGGTGGTACAGGGCAAGCATTTCTCCTTTCTGGGCTTCAGTTTCCTCATCTGTCAAATGGAGACAACATATCCACCTCTCAGGGATGCATCGAGGATGCAGTGAGAGAACTTACTTGTAACAGCTCTAAAATACTGTAAGCACTCGACCATACTATTTCCTTACCCATGTTATTCCCTGTCCTCTCAGGTGGGCAATTTTCCTTTCTCTTCATACCAGGAGTCTGGTACCATGCAATTCAGATTGCTTCCAAAACTGTGTGATGTTAACTTGTAGGGACTGAAAGCCAGAGTGTGTGTATGAGGGGTGGGATGGAGGAAAGTGGAGAGGAACCACAGTATAATGGCCATGAAAGGTGGAGAAGGAGAGAGTGCATGGGGGAAAGAGGCATTTCCTTTGATCTTAATGTAACATCAACCAGCTGATTCCTCTGCTCTTACAGGTGAGGAAACTGAGGCTTGTGGAGGTTATCCTTCAAGTGACAGGAGTCAATCACACTGCCAGGATCTTTCCTACCATGAGTTTTCCATTGCTCATTTCCTCACTCCCTTTCTTCCCTTGAAGGGGTCTGTGACAAGGAGTGTGGGGAAAAGAACAAAAAGAGAAAAACTTCAAGGAGCCAGGACCTTTCAGCTAGACTTCATAAAATTTTAACAAGAAAACTTCCTCAGAGTAGAAGGGATATATCACATGCAAATCATATGCTAATCACATGCTAATCTAAAGTCTAGTCCTCAGAACTCTGACACACACCTGGTTGTGAGCCCTGGGGAAAATTCTTGGGAGACCCCTGGGTTCCAGGACAGAACAGGTGAAGATGAGTTCCATTTTGCATCAGGTTATGGAGTTAGGGTTTATTTTACGATTGGAGAAGTGTCAAATGGATACTTTGGGATTAGGGTCAGGGTTAGTGCAGAGTCAAGGGCAGAGGGTAAGGCAGAATTCAGACTGGGCTGTGCTTTTCAATAGCGGGTACCTAGGGTACTCAAAGCCTTCCTCTCCTCTCCCCTCCTCCACTGCCCATTCTGTGCCCTGAAGCACATCTCTCTACCTATTTCCCATTCCCAACCACATCACCTCACTAGGTCTCCCAAGGAGCTCTGAGTAAATTGTTCCAGACCCAGCCTGGGCCCTAACAGTTCCTCTTGAGCTGAGACACTTGGCTTCTGGCCCCAGGACCACTAGCTGGCCTTGACCCTACCCAGGTCCCTCCTCAGCCAAATGTGACAGCTGCAGGGGAAGCAATAAGGACCTGGTGAGCTGGCAGCTTCATTCCAGAGCGTGGGGAAAGAGCAACAGAACATGAATAAATTCATGGAGCTGGCCCCTCGGCTCCTGTGAGCCAAGCCTGCTTCCCCCACCACACACACCCGCTGCTGCCTTGCAGCCCTGCTGGTCACCAAAGCTCACAGTCTGGGCTGGGGACAGGAGGAGAAGGCAAGCTCCAGAGAGAAGAGGACTAGGACCTGAAAAGGGCTGAGGTGGAGGAGCTCAAAAAGAGGGCTTTGGTAAGTCGGAGAGAGGGGTGGGGAGCAGGGCTGAGCAGAGAGGGCCTTTAGTGAGTGGGTGGTGGGAGAAGGGCGAGCAGGAAGGAGAGGTGGAAGGACCTGGGGTCAATGGAGCTTGAGGATCGGCCAGGGAGGCCAGTGTGAGCCCTGGCCTGCTCTCTCCTCTCTGACCCATCCATCATCCAGCCTAGGGGAGCAGATTTGGAATTAGACATGCACAGGGTGACATGCCCCTTAGCCCCCCAGGAAGACAAATGGCAACAAAGACCTTGAATAAAATTTGTATTTATGGTTGGAGGAGGCCCCTCCCCCACTGACTGCCAATCCTTTCTCTCCCAACCCTTTCAAGCAAGTAGGGGGCCTCCCTTTAACAGGCCAAGCCTCAGCAACCTCTTTCTTCCTGCACCATAATGGGTTGGGAGGTGCAGAGAAGGGGAACAGGAAACAAGAGATGAAGGAATCACTTTCCACCCAACAATCATGCCCTGATGTATCCTGGACTCTCATTTTATGTATTGTATTTTATACATTACAGTAGTGGCTTATTCTAGTCTCTAAGAGATCCTTTGCGGTTGTCTACCTCCNTTGGGAGGTGCAGAGAAGGGGAACAGGAAACAAGAGATGAAGGAATCACTTTCCACCCAACAATCATGCCCTGATGTATCCTGGACTCTCATTTTATGTATTGTATTTTATACATTACAGTAGTGGCTTATTCTAGTCTCTAAGAGATCCTTTGCGGTTGTCTACCTCCAGGGCCTCCAAATATCCCAGTTTGCCAGTCCTGGGACTCCTTCTTCAAGCTTCTGGCCCCCAGAGGCCTGTGAGCAGGAGATTTCCCCTGGAGGGGCCAGATCCTGAGGAAGGACGTTTCCTCTTGGCCACGGGAATGGCCACTCACCTCTCACAGGAGGATGCCCAGCACTGAATTTGCATTATTTGTTCCATTACTTTGCATAACCAATTTCAAATCCCTCCCCCAAACATTTGTTATGTGAGGTCCAACTTCTCTTAGTTTCCATCTGACCACAGCCCTCTGAGGGAGGGGGAAGGGGCAGAGATCCTGGTGCTGGTCAAGGTCTAGGACAAGGGCAGTGGTGGGGCTGGGCTGGGCCTGCAGGGCCTTCTGACTCTTTCTCCCCAGTAAACTCAACACTTCAGTCCTGAGACAGGAGAGATGACATTTGTGGGGTACCATGTTTAGGGACTAGGAGAAAGACAAATATAAAACCTCCCTTCCAACAGCCCTCACACATATATACACAAAGACAACACGCGATCCACAATCCCACTCACCCAGGGACACACAAGGCCAGGGTCCCATGGACACGACCACACTTGCCAGCACAGTGTCACAATGCACAGGCCCAGAGCCTACCACACTGCTCCAAGAAGCGCCCCGCCTCCGCGTCTTCCCCACAGTTGATATGTCACATTGGAGTCCGAACACGGACCTGGGTGTCTCTCTGCAGCGCGCCATTTACATTTCTCTCTCGGTCTGTCAACCTGTCTCGGCTCCCGTCTCTCTCTCTCCGTCTCTGTCTCTCCCTCTCCCCCTCTGGGGCTGTCAGTCTCTTTTCCAAGCTTTGTCTCTGTCTCTGCGTCTCTATTTGGCTTTCCGTCCCCTTGATTTCTCTGTAGCTCCTTCTCTGCTTTCCTGTAGGTTTCCTGCTCGCTTTCCCAGGCTGGTCTGTTTTCTCACTCTGTTCCCTCGCTCTCTCGTTTGCTCTGCGCCCCTCAACACTGGGGGTCGAGGGGCGCAGAGGTGCCTGTGAGATTTGCCTTTTCCAGTTCGGGCCAACACGTACCCGTTGAACCCTTGACCATATATTATTTTGGTCATGGGTACTGAGAGGCAAATTTCTATTCTTTCCTAGCCCTTTTTGTTTGCTTGCGGGCTTTTTTTTTTTTTTTTTGGTGGGGGTGGGGGCAGCCTAGGAGGGCTCTATTTTGCTCAGGAATCTACCTCTCTTTATCTTCTTATGTGTATCTCGACCGCTTTTTATCCCATCGCTGTTTGTGGCCTCCTTCAGGCTCTGGGAACACCAAACTCAGGGTAGAGGCTGTAAGTAAGGATAGGGTGGGGTCAGTGAATCCCTGCAGAACTGGCTTAGAGCGGGTCAGGAACCGAGAGGCTGGGGGAACGCGGGACTGGGGCCGAGGCCTGCCCCGCCTCCACGCTTCCCTCTCTGGGCGCCAGGGGTCGCTCGGCCCCCCCCCCACGCCCCCCTCCCCTGGCCGCTTATAGCGGCTCCCGCCGCGCGCCGGCTCACACCACCCGCACTGCCGCCCAGGGAGGGAGGGGAGGAAGGTTAGGGACGCAGAGAGGGAGAGCGCTAGCAGGAGGTAGGCGTGGGGCCAGGGCTCCAGCAGGGGGCTGGGGCCGCGGCTAGGGTAGAAAGGTGGGTCAGGGCTTGCCGAGAGCCAGAGCACAAACCTGCAAAGGAGGTCGCGTCCGGTGGGCATCACCCGCAGCGCAGAGCCCGGGACGTCCAGAGCGCGGAGAGCAGTCCCAGCTCCGGCTGGAACGATCCGTCTGGGTAGCCGGGGACCGAGGCGCCGCCATCCTCGAGAAAGCAGCTGTCCGGAGAGCAGGCATCCTAGATCCGTAAGAAACCAGCCGTCCGAGAAGCCGCCGATTTCAGGCACCCGGGAACGTTAGATTGAACGAGAGGGTAATAGAGAACCACGGACTCTGAACCGTCTGGAGCTGCCTCTGGTCCACGGGGAACCTCCGCCTTGACGGAAGGTTTGGGGAACGGCACCGCTGAGGCGGGAGCCCGAAGGGGTGGGGGGCCCGGGCGCAGCCGTCGGGGGGGTCCTGACCCAAGCCCGAGCCCGGCCACCGCCTCCGGGGCCCGCGGGAAGCCCCAGGCCTCCGGCACCATTGCGCCCAAGAGTGAGGAGGACCTGCTGGCCCTGGCCGCGTCGCGGCTGAGCCGCCGCAAGCGGGTGGCGGGCGCGGCCGTCGGGGTGGCCATGGTGCTGCTGCTGCTGGTGGCCATTCCGCTGCTAGTGCACAGCTCCCAGGGGCCGGCGCACTACGAGATGCTGGGTCGCTGCCGCATGGTGTGTGACCCGCACGGGCCGCGAGGCCCAGGACCCGACGGCGCACCCGCCTCCGTGCCCCCCTTTCCTCCCGGCGCCAAGGGAGAGGCGGGCCGGCGCGGGAAGGCAGGTCTGCGAGGGCCCCCGGGACCACCAGGTCCTAGAGGGCCTCCAGGAGAGCCGGGCAGGCCAGGTCCTCCGGGCCCTCCCGGCCCAGGCCCCGGCGGAGTGGCGCCCCCTGCCGGCTACGTGCCTCGAATTGCCTTCTATGCTGGCCTGCGGCGGCCACATGAGGGTTACGAGGTGCTGCGCTTCGACGACGTGGTGACCAACGTAGGCAACGCCTATGAGGCGGCCAGTGGCAAGTTCACCTGCCCTATGCCGGGTGTCTACTTCTTCGCTTACCATGTGCTTATGCGCGGCGGTGACGGCACCAGCATGTGGGCCGACCTGATGAAGAATGGACAGGTGAGATGCCCCTCTCCCACCCAGCCCCAGACAGGGAAGCTTTCTAAACCCCTCTGCTTTCATTACACAACCCGAACCTCTTCCCCAAACAGCGTCACTAAATCCAAGAAGGCCAGCTTGCCAAGAACTTAGAAATCACTTCACTTAGCCGAAAAGGAATTGGGGGCAAGATGAAAGGAAATGACCTGCCCAGCCAGCGTCTCACAGGGACGTTAGGAATGGTGTCAGAATTAAAAGACAAACCTTATTGTATAAGCAGCTGCTACCTCACAGTCCATCTGTAGGCAGCTTACACCAAACCTCTCTGGTATCTCACCCTGCCAGCTAGCCTCTTTTCTCGTCCTGTCTGGTGCAGCTCTCCTGGTCTTCAGGTTACACAGTCGCTCCATGGGCTAGTTCCCAGAGTCTGGCTCTTTCAAATTAGCATGGAATCTGAGTTTCAGGCGGTGGGCAGTTTGTAGCTGCTCCCGTGTAGGGGCATTAAGCTTGTATTTTTGAGGATAAAGTAAAAAAGAAAGAAAACATTTGCTCATTTTCCAGGCAACTCTATTGCTAGTCCCAAGGCCTGGAGTTCCTGGTTTTACAGTGGCCTTTACCCTCAGCTAATACAGAGTCAGTAGGCAGAGGCAGAAGATGTGGCAGCTCAAGGCCAGCCAGGTGGCCTGCAGGAATGAATTTGGGAGAAGGAAGGAGGCAAAGGACAGAAGCCACGGACCCCATCCGGGTCCTGTGGTCAGAGTCGGAGTCACTGCCGCTTTAGCTTGGGAGAAAAGCCCCAAAGACTCAGCTCAGGGTCTGGCCTCCCCCCACCCCCAGACACGCAGCAGGGAGGGAGAGAGGCCTTGGGGTGGGGGTGGGGAACTGTGCCCGGCCTGCTGGAAGCCCTCGGTGTAAGGTTAGGGCTGAGCTGTGACCTCCTCACCCTGCTGTCCCATGGGGTCATTTGACCAGGCGCATCTGGCCAGCTCCTCCCAGCTGTCCAAACCCCAGGTCTTGCTACAGCTGCAGCACTTTTTGCCTCCAAGACCTGCAGGCACTATTCTGGGGTCTCCTCCCAGCAGAGCCACCCCAGGAACCCAGGGAAAGGGAGTGAGAATGTGTGTGTCAGACTGTAGAGTGTATGTGCATGATGAAGTGTGTCAGTGCGGGTTCGGAGGTGTGAGAGTGGAGCGGGGTCCACCTGCCTGTGGCACTGAGTAGGTGTGCCTGGTCTATGCGGGGTGTCTGTGAGGGGCCGTGTGGAGGTGTGTATCTAGAGTGTGTCAGTTCCCGAGGGGGGAGGGCCCCGAGGTTCCCACTCTGTATTCTGTGGTGCGGGCGCTGCGGCCCTGGGGACGGTAAATAGTGATTAGAATAATGATGAATAATTAATGAGTTAATAACCAGCCCCCGCGGGACAGGAAGAGGGGGGCTGGGAAGGGGGCTGGCGGCTCGAGGCGACCTGCAGCAGCAAGACCAGAAAGGGGAGGGGCTACCTGTTGGGGCGGAAAGCGATCCCTCGGGGGCTAGGAGAGGCGAATATACAGACTGGCACCTTCCCACAGTCCGCACCCTTGCTTGCACACGTACAGGCATGCCTGTGCCCTGTCACCGGGGGATGGGAACACGAGTTTAGGAGGTCAAAGCGGGTTCAGAATCTTAGAAATTATCCTGCAATCGAACTCTTATTTTTTAAATGACAATACTAATAGAAAATCTATATAGCGTTTCCTTTGTGCGAAGCACTGTTTTAACACATTTCACATGTAGTAACTCATTTAATCCAAACAACCCGATGAGGTAGGTTCTATTATTATCTCCCACCTTATAGCTCAAATGGAGGACTAGAGAAAGCGTGAAACTTGCCCACTTCCCGGCAGTGAGTGAATGAATGGCGGTGCCTGTGAAGCACCTTGTCTTGCCCGACCCCTGCTGTCTGTTACCGTCCTGTCGCTTTCACAGGTCCAGTTCCCCCTCCCTGACTGACCCCTCCTCACCCCAGCTCCGTAGAAAGCGTGAGTAGGTTGTCCTGTTCTCCCTACTAGGTCCGGGCCAGCGCCATCGCCCAGGATGCTGACCAGAACTACGACTACGCCAGCAACAGCGTGATCCTGCACCTGGATGTGGGCGACGAAGTCTTCATCAAGCTGGACGGCGGGAAAGTGCACGGCGGTAACACCAACAAGTACAGCACCTTCTCTGGCTTCATCATCTACCCGGACTGAGCCGGCTCCGTCCCCGGGCGCCCTCGCTCGCCCTTCGCCTCTGCTCCCCTCCCTACCACCTTCAGCTTGCCCCACCCAAGGCGCCACCCCATCCTTTGAGAGCCTAGCGGTGGACGGACACTCCTGCTCCCGGACACTCCTGCTCCCGGAGGTGGCCTTAATGGGCGGACTCTTAGTGCTCCGGGGTTTAACTACGTGGCTGGGGAGCTGAGCAAGCAGGTGGGAGGAGCAGAGCTACTCGGGAAGGGACCACCAGCATCCGTGCGCATGCCTGTGAAAGCCGGGATAGCAGAGCGGCACGGGGCACGGGTCACGGCCCTCTTCTGCCGGAAGCTAGGGAAGTTTCACCAGCTGTAGCACAGAGGGACGGAAGGCAGAAAACAGAATGGAAACGCTGGCTTTGGGGAAGGGAGAACACATCTGGGCTGCGGAGAGGAGACGGGGTAGGCGCTGGTCCTGTCATGACTTCTCTGCCATCTCCTCCTCCCTCATCTCCATTTTCAGGCTTCAGGCTCTAGCTTTAGCAGTCTTCCTGTGAACTAGGGGAACCAATTGGTTCTTTCCTAGCACTGAAAACTCATCCTGTACAGTCTCCATATCACCCCCATCTGGGTTAGGCCCTGGGGCTACAGCTGCTGCTGCCTCTTCCAATAAAGTAAAGTTGGAGAATGTGGGCGCCTCTTAACTTGGTGCAGAATAGAGGAAAGTGGCTGAACCCCTCCTCACTCCTCTCAAGGACCCCTACCCTATTACTCTGTCAGAGGCCAAGGTTTAGTTATCCCTGGCAAGGTCTGCCTCTGGGAGCAGAGGGGAATGGACCAAGGTTTCTACTCTGATACGGCAAGGGAGTCAGCTTCAGGAGAGCTTTGAGGCCTTTTACTAGAGGAGACACCAACCAGAGTGACACTAACGAGGGATGATCTCAGAGATATGGGTCTCATGCCTCTGCTTTTTGCTGATGATGTGGGGGGGCGGCAGGGGGGGGGAAAGAGTTCTAGGGAGCTCTATGCAATGAGTGAGTTGCTGATGGCTCCTGGAGTGGCCAAGATTTCGAGGAGGAAGGAGAAAAGCAGGTCCCCAAAGTCCTACATTCACCTCGGCCCCCCCCAACAGATTCACTCATAGAGCCTGCTGGGAGGGTGGGGTGGGCAGGGGTGGGGTGACCTGGTCAGTTCCTAGGTGAGGGAGTCTGGGGGAGGGGAAAAATCCAGGACTGACCTCTAAGTTGGAGAACACTGCCACCATGTGGACAAGAACAACACAGCAGTAGCAGGCCTAGGCGGGACCACAGGAAAAGACACTTGGACACTTTAGAAACTTTATTGAAGGACAAAAGGGTGTCAGTTCCAATCCACGGTGTGGAAAATAAATAAGGTTAAAAAGAAGGAGCAACACAGGACAGGAGTGAGTGGACGCAGATGCCTCATGAAGGAGAATCCTGTGGGGCAGCAGAACCAACTGGAATAAAACACTAGGGAGAAAGAAGACTTCGTCACAGCCCAGCCATTCTTGAACTGTACCCAGCTCTTCCCACTGTAAAGAAGCCAAGGTCCGCCCCCTGCCCCCACTTCCCACAGGCCTCTGTGCAGGTACAGCTGGCTGTGGACGGAAGGCTCACCAAGGCATCCTGCCATTCCAGCAACATGGCCACGGGGTTGGTACAGACCCTGGTGAGGCCTGAGGGAGGGGCTCGGCTGGTGTAGAAGGCACACTCATCGTCCAGGCAGGCCTCGTGGAAGCCTTGGATGGCGGTCAGACATGCTTTGAGGCGCTGCCTCAGGGCCATGGTCCGAGGGGCTGGATGGCTGGGGCCTGAGGGCCAAGGGCCATGAAGAGTTCAGGGTGGACTCTGAAGTCCAAGACTCTCACCACATACTGCCCTTTCCCACCCCCTACCAGGGCCAAGCCAATTAGGAGTACAGGGCTGAAGGTGCCCTACCACCCACCCACCCACCCTAGTGGGAGAGCCAGGCTGGGGCAAGGTGGGTAGGGGAAAGAAAGCATGGGATCATCTGGTGCAGGGCAAGCCCTGCTCCCAGCAAGAGGTGAGGACCTCTTTTGTTCACGACCCTACTCAAGCAACTCCTTACCTGCCGGGCCTGGTGAGGGCTTCAGAGACTGGAGTGAGCGGATAGGGGGGCTGGCACAAAGTGGGCGCTGGGAGGAGAAGGTCAGGCTGGTGGTCGCTGGAGCCCACTGACTGGTGCGGGGCTGTGGACTGGACTCTGGATTTCTGAGTTCCAGGGAGCAGGCTTCTGATACCCCCGGATCTACCCTAGTGGAGGGCTCTGGGAGTCCCATCTGCCCCTGGCAGGCCTGAAGGGGTCCAGGTTCTACAGGAGGGCTGGGCCCTGATGCCTCAGGCTGCTCCTGGGTGGAGGGCTCTGGTTTCTCAGGCCCCCTCCCATGGCAGGACTCTGGGGCACCTGGCTCAGCTGGAGGGAAGGGCGGGGCGATCTCAGGCTCTGCTCCAGGGCAGGGCTTTGGTTCCCCACACTCCTCTGGAAAGTAGGGTTTTGGCAGCTCAGGGTGCTGTAACAGTCCAGGAAGGTGAAAAGCCTCCGATATTTTTTCAGGGGCATTCAGAGTTCTGGAAATCTCAGTCAGCAGGGGCTGAAGTTCTACCATATCCAGAGAGGAGCTTCCATTAAGGGAGGCACACTTGCCCTCTGCCAGCCCCTCCACTTCCTGCCTCAAAAGCTGCTGCAGGATATTGATGCGCTGTAGGTAGGAGAGAGCGTGATGTCAACAGGACGTCTTGTACCCACACTGTCCTATTCCCATGCCCACCCACCCCCACTCCCAGCCCCGTCAATGTCCATCAGCCACTGAAGCTGTTACCCACATCAGCCCACCTGCATCTTCAGCTCCTGGAGGTTGGGGGTTCTACTGGGGTGGGGTCCATAAGGAGTCGACACGAGTGGCTTCCCAGGCCCCTCCTGCAACCTTATACCACTCTCCTGGTCAAATAACCGGACTGCAATCTGCTCCTGCCACATGGGAGGAGAGGGGCCACATGAGGAAGCCAGGCTGGGGTAAGAAGACTAGTTTGAGTCCCACCCTCATGAGGAAGGGATCAGGTCCTTAACTGAGTGTCCCCAAACTTGGATTAGGAGAGGCAACAGAGAAGCAAGGAAGAGTTGGAGGGTTAGGCAGCTTTTTCTTAGAGCCCACCTGCCTCAAAAATGCTGGGCCTGAGATCAACAGGACAGAATCAGATTATCTCAAGATGGGGAAGTTCAGATACTTACCCAGGGCAGGGCAGGCTCTTCAGGGCAAGGTTGAGGGGAGAGGCCACTCAACCCTCGGGCCTGGGTCAGAAGTGAGATGCCATGACTCTCCCTGTACCCATCCATCATCCTCTTCCTCCCCCAGTCCTGGCCTAGGCCTGTGACCTCCCCTGCCCTTTCTTACCTGCTGAACTCTGGAGGCTGATGGGAGCGGTGTGAACTGGGTTTTGGGGCGGGTGGCGAGACGCCGCAACACTGAATATGAGATCTGGGGAGAGATGGGGGTGGCTGAGCAGGGACAGATCGAGACCCAGCAGGGATCCCAACCAAACTGTTCTGCCCTTGCCCAGACCCCAGTAGCTACAGATACAAACTGGAGCTGAGGGGCCAGGGGATGGTACACGCTGAGCCCTTCCAAAGGGTGATGGCCGGGTGATGGCAGGTGGCACTGCTTGGCCAGGGGAGGGCATCAGGCAGGAGTCACAGCCGTCCTGCGGAGAAGAACCAGGGGGAAGAGTGGTCCCTTCCACTTGGCACTGCTGTCTTGTTTTCACTTCAGCAGCCAGTGTGATTCTTTAAGAGCTAATCAAATCATGTCCCTCCCTTGATCATCCCCCTCCCCATGGCTTTCCACTCATTCCAAGTCATAGCCAAGGTCTTATGCTGGTTTATAAATCCTTATCCAACCCGATCCTGTCATTGCTCTAACCTCTCACTTCCTCTCCTTCTTATTCTGCTTTAGCCTCACTTTTTTGCTGATCCTTAAGCATACCAGGTAGACCCCCTGTGTACATCTGAAGTTCTCATGTCCTGGAACATTATTCCCTCAGATATCTGCGGGCTCACTCCCTCAACTCTTTCTGCTCTTCATGTAGCCACACCACAGTGATACTCCCTTGACCCCTGAAACTGCAATACCACCCACTCCCTACAGTTCTCCTTCCCTTATAGTACCTTGGGGGCTTCCCTCGTAGCTGAGACAGTAAAAAAATCTGCCTGCAATGCAGGAGACCCAGGTTCGATCCCTGGGTTGGGAAGATCCCCTGGAGGAGGGCATGGCTACCTACTCCAGTATTCTTGCCTGGAAAATTCAATGGACAGAGGAGCCTGGCGGGTTGTAGTCCATGGAATTGCAAACAGTTTGACATGACTAAGCAACTAGCAATTTAGCACCTTACTTTCTTATTTTAACAGATAACTTATAATCATCTGACATACTATATATTTTACATGATTATTTATTTTCTGTCTCCCCTTCTAGAATGTGAACTTATTTCCTATTGTATATCCAGAACCTAGAACAGTGCTTGGCACACAGTAGCTGTTCAATAAACCCTTGTGTGTGGAGGAAATGAATTAGCTGTCAGATCTGTCTCACTCTCAGCACTGACCTGATGGTGACCTAAACATGTATCAGACTGTGACCTCTGGAGGCCTCCAGGGGCCAGTGCCACTCTGGAGAGGGCTTGGGTCCATCTAGGACAAACACGGACCCAATGAACATGCTAAGATCCAAGCGGGGACTGTTTGGCTCTACCCACAATCCTCAGTGCTGCTGGGGAATCCCTCATGTACATCCTCTGCCCCTTCCCCCATGCCAGGAGGGTCCCATCTCACCCTGGTGTGGGTTTTATCTCGGGTTTCTTTTAATGGTACCCGCTGGGCCAGGCCGAGGGGGCCGCCTCCTCCTTCATCTGACTGAGTGACAACTTCATGTTCCCCTTCAGGGAGAGAGGAAGCTAGGAGGAGACAGGAAATTTGCTGTAGTGTCTGAAACACACACCGAAGTCTGGCACATGGTGTTGCAACCTCTGGAAAGGGCATGCCAGTTTGACAGCCACCACTGCACCATTGATGCTGGGGACCCATCCAGTACCCCTTTGAATCCAGCACTATCTCAGTAGTCACTCATTAATCTGAACACTCATTAATCTGAGTGGGCTAGGGGTGGGGTGACGGCTCTGAGGGGCTGACGACAGGACAGTGAGTCGAAGGTAAATCTTGCAGGAAGTGACAGAGAGAGGATACAAACGGGGACCACCTTCTCTGACACAAGTGCAACCGGGCAAACCTCTGGCCTATGAAGAAGGTCTCTTTCTCTCTGCCTCCTCCTGATCTGGCCTTCCCGCCACAGCCCTCCTGAGCTTTCTCTCGGTTTGCTCCCTAGAAGCAGGCTCCCAGCTTACGTTCTCTCCCCATGGCCAGACACACTCACCAGGCTGCACAGAGGTCTCCGGAAGGGATCCTGAGGCCTGGCTCACTGAAGTCCTGAGGACAACAAGGACAGTGGCAAGCAGTCACTGAGTACCAGATATGAGCTGGGTACCGTGCAAAGTGCCTTACAAACATCATCTAATTCTCACGACAACTTCAAATGATGATACGAACATTGTCCTCATTTGACAGACTAAAGAAACTGAAGCTTGGCAGGTAAGGCAAGCTTGAACAACCTGTAAGTGCTGAGAGTCAGGAATCAAACCCAAACCCCATTTGTTCCCACAGGCTATGCTCTAGCTACTACACAAGGGAAGGCACCTCTGACGTCTTTCCCCTTCCGTCCCTCACAACCTGAAGAAACTGATGCCGTAAATGAGGCCGGACTACGAAGGCCTGAATTTCATTGCAAGGGTTCACCCTGGGCATTCACAGATTTGCTCCTCTCCCTGCCCCCAGGCTGGTGTAAAGTCCTAAAGCTACCAGAGGGCCCAGCCCTGAGGGCCCCATGTATCAGACACTGAATCATTCTTTTCCAAATGACCCCCTCCTTACTTGCTGCTGCCACTGGTCTCTCTTCTTAGTTCCTGGAAACAGGGAGGAGCGGAGATGTGAGAGGAACATCCGGAAGGTGGAATCTGAGCCACACAGGAGCAAGAGAAAAAGGAGAGTCAGAAGCAGGCTCCACACCTTCAGGTTTCACCACCAACCCCATCGGCCTCCGTACAACCCCTCTGCTTACCAGGAGATACCCTCCATCCCAAGGCCCAGCTGTGTCCTTAGGAGTTCCCAGGAACACCTAGTATCAGCCCCTCAAGAACACTCACCAGAGCCTCCAACCTCTGGGGACACAAGGTTCGACCTCTAGGCCCCGGTCCCTCCAGCCTTGAGAAGCAGGAAGCCCTGACAGGGTCCAGTCGATGAGTAGGGGTTCTGGGGGCCAAATATGCAGAGGCCCGGGCATCCTAGGACCCCAAAAGAGACTCTCAGTACAGACTCAGGATTCCCTCCTCAGCCTACCCCAGCCTGATCTCCTATCCCGGCTCATTACCTGACCCCTCCGGATGGTGCCTCCCTGGCTCCCTCGAACCAGTACTCTCTGAGCCAGACTGGGCTGGCGCCCCAGGCGACAGCTCTTCAACCCCTCACCTGACAGGATGGTGGCCAGGGCTGCAGGGTCAGCCACAAACTCTATAGTCCCTGGAGCCTCTGCAAGGGAAGAAGAGAAGGAAAGGCGAGGGGGGATAGGAAGGAGGGGAGGCTGAGGGGCTGGGGAGCCTAGCATTGTCACCTTGAGGTGCATGAGCCAAAGAGACTCATATAACAACTCAGCTCAACAAACATGCATAGGACTTTAATCTGCAGAAGACACTATTCTAGACACTGCCACCCAGAGATGAATACGACAAAGCCCCCATCCTCAGGAAGCTAACATCAAACTATAGAGAGGTAACAGATTCAAGTCAAAGTATGGACATATTATAAAAGAAGTGCAGGGAAGTCCCGGGCGGTACACTGGTTAGGACTTGGTGCTTTCACTGCCTTGGCCCAGGTTCAATCCTTGGTCCAGAAACCAAGATCCCATAAGTTGCATCTAATAAACGAATGAATTAATTAATGGATAAATGAATGAATAAACAAGTAAATAAAGTTCAGAAAATCATTAGAACAAAGAGCAATTAATAGTGACTAAAGGAGCCGGAAAAGGCTTTAGAAGTGATGACACATTGTTGAAGAAAAGAAAGGGCCTCTAAGAGCAATGGGCTTTATAGGAGCAGGGACTAGGAATTATAGTAAGCAGGAGAGGCAGGACTACAAAGACCCCAAACCCCACTGCACCAACCCATTCTCCCGCCCAGTTCTACAGCCTCCAATAGATACCTGTCTGGGGAGGTGGCCTAGGGCCCACATTTTGACCCCCATGGCTAGGCCTGAGCTCCTCCAAGGGGTTCCGGAGCTGAGTGCTCCCCACCAATTTCTCAGATTGCTCTGTCTGACGTGTGGCTTTCAGCCTGGGGCTTGCTGGGTCTGCGAGGGGGCGCTGAATACTGAGCTTCTGCCCCAATCTCTAGGGTAGAGGAGAAAAAAAGCTGAGCTCAGCGTTGAGGTGCATTGCTGCTTCCTTGTAGCTACTGTCTTCACCCCCCCCCCCCTCCAGGCTCCTCTTACCTTTGGATCTTGGTTCTCCTGGTCCAGGGCGCAGGGTTTGACTGTGGGGAGAGGTGGGNGGCAGTGGAGAAGGAGGTGAGGAACAACCAAGTGCTGGGAACTGGTAGTGACTCTACAATTGTCCACACAGTGCAACGAATAGCTAAAAGAGTGAAACGAGGGAATCCGAACCACGTTTGTATTCCCGCTTCCTTCCAGGCCCATCAGCTTATCCACAGTAGGACTTATCTCTCAGTGAACCAGAGATCAGCCACGCCATCGATGGTGCTGATGAAGTAGATGCTGACCTCAACCTCACAAGGGCGGTGGAGGCCGCCTCACCCAGAAGATTGTGGCCGGCAAAGCCATCCCTTTCATTGTGATCGCTGATTTCAGGAAAGATTCAAAGAACCTCGGGGATCAGTGGCACAAAGGGATTCCCATCGAGATCATCTGATGGCCTATGTCGCACTGAGCTGAACCAGGACCCAGAAGTTTGGGGGCTCGATTTAACTTCCGCTGGCTGTCAACAAGGCAGGTCGTGTGGTGAGGGGTAATGGGAACTTTATCCTGGACTGGAAGTTTGACCGGGTCCACAAATGGAGTAAAGTGAACACAGCTGTCAAAATGATCCTAGGCATGCTGGACATGGGCCTGTTCATCAACATAGTGGAGCGAGCCTACTTCAGGATGCACAACAGATTGGTGAACAGGAGGGAGAAGCTGTTCTGAACAGGCCTTGCAGGAGCGTAGTGTGTTCCTCTCGTGGCCCCAGCCCACCTCGGAGGCGGCCACATCTCTCTGAACCTTTGCCTTAATACGTCTGTGCCCGGTGGACAACTTGAGAGGGTGAGGGGTTGAGCGTTAAATTCAGTCTTCTGAAGCACTGTTATTAAGTGTCTTTTTTAAAAGAGATATAAATATATATGTGCTAAGTCTCTTCAGTCCTGTCAGACTCTTTGCAACCCCCATGGACTGTAGCCCCCCAGGCTCCTCTGTCCATGGGATTCTACAGGCAGGAATAATGGAGTGGGTTGCTATTTCCTTCTCCAGGGGATCAAACCCAGGGATCAAACCGGTGCCTCTTATGTCTGCTGCATTGGCAAGTGGGTTCTTTACCACCTGGGAAACCCTTTATATATATATATACCTTTTTACTATTAAAAATACTCAGTTTTTAAAATAAAGNTTCTACAGGCAGGAATAATGGAGTGGGTTGCTATTTCCTTCTCCAGGGGATCAAACCCAGGGATCAAACCGGTGCCTCTTATGTCTGCTGCATTGGCAAGTGGGTTCTTTACCACCTGGGAAACCCTTTATATATATATATACCTTTTTACTATTAAAAATACTCAGTTTTTAAAATAAAGTAGAACTCTTTCATGTTTTCTATGAAACATTTACACACACACACACACACACACACACACACAAGGAAGACTGCTTTTTAAACTTTTAACTTGAGCCTGATGGTTAAGCTTCTGAATATTGGGTTTGCTGAGAAATGTAAGTCAAACTTCTTTTGAAACTGGTGAAATGAAGGGCCCAGCCAGCAACAGTTCCCTGGTGCCTTACTGGAAACATGGGAGTTCGTTTACTTTTCTACTGCACTTTTATTTTTATGTTTTGTTGTGATTACACACAATACATAGTTACTTGTTCTAAGATGTGAACTACAAAAGTCTGGCAAGTGTAGGGGTGTGGTGTGTGGTGGTGACTCAGAATGTGTAAACTATCGGGGAAAATGTGGGGGTTCTTTTGCTGAGGTCAAGGGATTCATTCTGACCCCTGTTGCTGAAGACCATTGGACAGAAATACTTGCCAGTACTGCCAAAGCACTGCTGTGAAACACCTTTAAATGATTGTCTTTTTGTTGTTGATATTTTTTCATTCCTTTATTGTTACTTTGCGTGATTCGGAGTCAGAGGTTGTTACCTTTTCATATTGTTTGAAACTTGAAATAAAACAGTACAGTGCCAAAAAAGAGAAAAGGCCAGTATCATTGGAACTCAACACAGCAAGCCCAGAGGACTGGGGAGAGGCGTGGCATCTGCTTGTTGGCAGGCAGGGGGCTGAAAATGAGAGAACCTAGAACACCCTGGTTAGGATGGGAGGGGTTAACCTCTAGTGGGGAATGGGCCATGGTTTCAAATGTACAGGACACAGATTTTCTCCCTGACCCCAGTGTTTCCTACCGAACAACCCTGGGGTTATTCTTGAATTCCTCTTTCCCTCCCCTTCCAATTTCTTCTTCACACCTTTTCGTTATCTTTGGAATTCATTTTCTTGCTTCTTCCTCGTTACCTTCAACCTCATCTCCCCTAGAGGATTGCAAAAGCCTCCCACCATCTGTTCTCTCTTGCTCTCCACAATAATCCATTCACCCTAAAGCAGCTAGAATAAGCTTTCCAAAACGCCAATCTGATCATATTGCCGCTGTGCCTTGACTTCTCCCCGCTCCAACTCCCCACCTTATATCACTTTCCCCTTCTTCTCTGCTTTCCAACTCCATTGCCACTCCCAATCCTTGAAATTTGTCACGTTCCTTCTAGTCTCTCTGTCTGGAATACTTCCCAGCATGCCAATTCACCCCTCCAAATTGATGTTCACTATTACTTTCTTATAGAGGCACTCCCTAATCTAAAAAATAACAATAATAAAATTTCCTTAGTTATGTGCACTCAAAGAACTGTTTCTTCAGAGCTTGTATCTCAGTTGGTAATTGTATATTCACCAATGTGAGCATAATATGTCATATTTATAAAACCTGAGCTCTCCTCCTAGACCTCCATGAAGGTGGCAACCTTTTTATTTTTGGCTTACATTATGTTTTCAGTGCCTTCCATTGTTCCTGGCAGTAGAGGTGTTCAATATTTGTTGAATGAGTCAAGAGATGAATGAATAATTGAACAAATGAATACATGGAGAGACAGCAAAGACCTCCGAGAACAAGTAATATTTGAGCTTCCTTTTCACAAGAGGGAAGGCTCTTCTAGTCACTCAGAACAGTGCTTGCAAAGGCTAGGAACACCTCTCTGGAGTGTTCAGAGAAGAGTAGGTCCTCAGGGGTAGATGGAACATAAGATAGTAGGTAATAAAACTAGAAAGACGGTCTGACTGGAGGGAAGGTGGGGGTCATCGCATGCCACTAACAGGTACAGCGAATGTATCAGATCCAAGCTACTAGATCAGCAGGGATGGCTGCTGAAAAATACTGTGCGCCTACTGTGTGTAAGGCCCTTTGCCAGACGCTCGGTACACAGGAGTAAGGCTGAAGTCCGAAGGGTGGAGAAACACCAAGCTGGAGGCTGGTTGCTCAGGGGCTTTCTACGATTTTAAGGCAGTCGGCACAGTCCCCATCAAAGTTCACACGCCTGGAAACTTGAGTTTGTCAGGCTACCTAGAGTCGGTCTTAGGGTCACACTAATTAAATTTGTGAGAGAAATTCAGTGATTTGCCACAAGCAATGTACCTTCTGGTACCAAAATATTTGCTTCTCAGGGCACTACCTTCACAGAATCAACATACAAGGGAAACTGATTTTATACCATAAAAGCCTTTGAAAGAGCTGATAATCAGAGTATCTGCCACACTTATAATAGCATCTAACCTATTTTCTATAGAGCGGTCTGTGACTGGCTTCTGTTTGTCTTTGCTGCACCTCGAATATGGGGAGTTGCAAGACACTTCTCTTGTTTTATTCTATCACCCCCCTTTGTGCTCCCTGTTTTCCCCCAGAGACGGCACTATAATGTGACTGTTATGTTTTTAATTATGCATGTGAATAAAACGGGGCTTCCCAGGTGGCGCTAGTGGTAAAGAACCCTCCTGCCAGTGCAGGAGACATAAGAGACACAGTCGATCTCTGGATTGGGAAGATCTCCTGGAGGAGAGCATAGCAACCCACTCCAGTACTCTTGTCTGGGGAATCCCCATGGACAGATGAGCCTGGCGGGCTACAGTCCATAGGGTTGCAAAGAGCTGGTCATGACTGAAGTGACTTAGCACATGCATTTATAAAATATGTAGGGTTGTATATTTGTTTCCTATTGCTGCTGCTCCTGCTGCTAAGTCACTTCAGCTGTGTCCAACTCTGTGTGACCCCATTTCTATTGCTACTATAACAAATGACCACAAATTTAGTGACTTAAAATAATGCAAATTTATTCCCTGGGGGTCAGAAGTCCAATATCGAGGTTTGGCCTGGATTCATTCCTTCTGGGGGCTTCAGAGGAGAATCTGAGGTTGCCAGCATTCCTTAGCTTGTTGCCCCTTCTTCCACCATTCTAACTTCTTGCTTCTGTTGTCACATTTACTTCACACTGTGATCTCCTGCCTCCCTCTTATGAAGACTTTGTGATTATATTGGTCTGGCCCATGTAATCTAGGATAATCTCCCCATATTAAGATCCTTCTGCAAAGTCCCTTTTGCCATATAAGATGTTAATAACATAGAGATTCAGAGGATTAAGATGTGGACATCTTTGGGGATCCATTACTCAATGTACTACAGGTTATTGAATGTATGTGTTTTTAATTTGCACAAACAACNTGGCATAGTCAATAAAGCAGAAATAGATTTTTTCTGGAACTCTCTTGCTTTTTCCATGATCCAGCGGATGTTGGCAAATATTAGGTTGGTATAAACATAACAGGTTTGGACCATAAATTTTAAATCACTATAACTAGGCTCAAACACATCTTTATTCATCAGAGTAGACACCATTACAATCAACACATTTTTGCCAACAAGAAATAAGTTTGTTTATCCCTGTAGCATAAAAATCCGTGCTTTGGGATTCAGTGAACTCTGGGGAAGCATTTTCTGCCTCCTGCTGGTTACGGAAGTGTTTTCCCAGCTAAAAGTTGTCGAGATGCTTGAAGAAGTGGTAGTTGTTTGGCAAGAGGTCAGGTGAATAAGGTGGAAAGGGCAAAACTTCTTAGCCCAACTCATTCAACTTTTGAAGCATTGGTTGTAGGACGTTGTCATGGAGAAGAATTGGGCCCGTTCTGTTGACCAGTGCCGGCAGCAGATGTTGCAGTTTTCAGCGCATCTCATCGTTTTGCTGAGCAAACTTCTCAGATGTGATGGTTTCGCTGGAATTTGGAAAGCTGTGGTGGATCAGAAAGACAGCAGACCACCAATCAGTGGCCATGATCTTTCTTTTGGTGCAGGTCTGGCTTTGGGAAGTACTTTGGAGCTTCTTCTCAGTCCAACCACTGAGCTGGTCATCGCTGGTTTTCATATAAAATCCACTTTCCTTGAACGTCACAATCCAATTGAGAAATGGTTTGTTGTTGTTGCTGCGTAGATTAAGAGAAAAGAACACTTCAAAACATGGTTTGTTGTTGTTGCTGCTGCGTAGATTAAGAGAAAACAACACTTCAAAACAATGATTTTTTTTGAATTGCGGTCAGGCACCCACATATTGAGCTTTTTTTACCTTTTCCATTTGTTTCAAATGCCAAATAATCAGTTTCAATGATCCTCTCTCAACTAATTGTTGTCAACTTCCTATGCCTGGCCACTGCATTCCTCATCTTCAAGGCTCTCATCTCCTTTGCAGAACTTCTTGGACCACCACTGCATTGTACGTTCATTAGCAATTCCTGGACTAAATGCACTGTTGATGTTGCGAATTGTCTCTACTGCTTTAAGATCCATTTTGAACTCGAATTAAAAAATTGCTCCAATTTGCTTTTTGTCCAATGTCATTTCTATAGTCTAAAGTAAATATAAAATAAACAGCAAGTAGTGTCACTGGCAAAAAAACATAAAGCAAGAAATGCGCATTAAAATGCTGTATGTAACAGCATTTATTTAAGAATGTATTCTGATGTCAAACAGCAAAGTGCAGCAAAGTGCAGTGTATGCAAATCCGCAATACTTTTACACCAACCTTAATATTAGCATGGCAAAAGGAAATTTGATGATGTAAGTTAAAGATTTTGAAATGGGGAAGTGGTTCTAGATTGTCTGGGTACATCAGTGTAATAACAAGTATTTTTATAAGAAGAAGATCAGGGTCAGAGAAGATATGCTAATTGAGATGTGAGTCCTAGCTTTGAAGATGGAAGAGAGCCACAGGACAGTCAATCTTTATAAGCTGGAAAAGGCTTCTCTAGAGCTTCCAGCAGGAACACAGATCTGTCCCACTTTAGATTTCTGACCTTCAGCACTGTGAGATTTGAGTCACTAAGTTTGTGGTAATTTGTTACAGTAGTAATAAGAATTAACCCAGGATGAATCAGTAGGCAACACATGCTCAAGCTGTCCCCTTGAAACAGAAAACAAAAACAAATGTTTGACATTTACACTGCTGAAGGATCACTAGAACTGTGATCCCTGGTTTATAATTTATGATGGGTCCCTGCTGAGGCGAGCAGTTTCAGGAGGCCATACTCTGAACCACGTCACCTCATTCTCCTGCCTACGCTGTGGCCAAGTTCACTCAGTTCTGTGCAAATCATCTCATTTAATCTTCATGACAAACCTAAGAAATGATTGTTGTCTCCATTTTACAGATGAGGAAATGGAGGCAAACAGATATCTTTTCCAAGGTAAACTGGTAAGAAGACACAAGATTTAAATGCAGATGCTTAGCCACTGTGCCATCTGGTAAGTAAAAATTGCTCTGTTCACACTCTTTCATTGGCTTAAAGAATATTTGTTTGGGGACTTCCCTAGTGATCAGTGGTTAAGACTTCGCCTTCCAGTGTAGTGGGTGCAGGTTCAATTCCTGGTCAGGCAGCTAAGATTCCACATGTCTTTCAGCCAAAAAAACATAAAACAGAAAAAAATTGTAACAAATTCAATAAAGACTTCTAAAATGTGTGTGTGTTCAGTTGCTCAGTCTGTCCAACTCTTTGCAACCCCATGGACTGTAGCCCATTAGACTCCTCTGTCTATCGGATTTTCCAAACAAGAATACTGGAGTGGGTTTCCATTTCCTCCACCAGGGGATCTTTCCCCACCCAGGGATCAAACCAACCTCTCCTGTATTGGCAGGCATATTCATTTACCACTGAGCCATCTGGGAAGCTCAAAGACTTTTTAAAATAAGTCCACACCAAAAAATTTTTTTTAACAAAATAAACAAATCTGCTTTAACTCTGAGATTCTATGACAAGTATAATTGTCAAAGATTTAGGAACAAATACAACTGACATTTGTTATCCATTGAACAACGTTTGTTACCCGTGGGCGTGGAAGTGCACAGGACACGGGAAGCCCGTCGGCTTTTGGATATCTCTCAGTGTGTTTTGTAGAGGGCAAGGAGAGTGTCAATGAACCTATCAAGGCTGGTAAAGTGAACATCTTCTGTGATAGGAGGTAAGAGCAGAACCAGAGAAAGCTCGGGAAGTCAGCGCACCACTGCTGTCAGGCCATGGAAGCTGTAGGACAATTGAAGCCTCGAGTAAGAAGAGACTGTGAGTCTGCAAGAGCCAGGGCAGAGGGTGCCGCCCTGTGCTCCTTGTGACAATAGCAACGGAAGCAGTGGGACCGCGGGGCAGGGAGCCTTGTGCTCCTGCTGCCAAGGTGGCTTCCTGTCACCTGCCACGCTCAGTGAGGCCGATGCGGCTGCAGAGCGCACGTCTCACACGTGTTGCTTGGGTCCTGTGAAGCGACTCCCACTCCACCCCAGGCAGCTGCAATTCTTGTCCCCCTTATTCCCATGTGTAACATCACAATGAGCTCCCCTTTACTTGAGATATTGGGTTAGTCTCTATTCTTCCCAAATCAGATAACTGAACCCCCTTTCCTACCCCCAGCAGGTGGCCCCTGAGGAATCATTCCACCACCACCGCGGGCACTCACCTGGGGTCCAGGACACCTGCCACAACCAGTGCCTTCTAGGAATGGCTAAGTAACTGTGGCCACATCCTCACTTTTGAGATGACCTTCTTACAAGCTGACATGAAAACCACCTCCCTTCTTCCAACAAGCAGAGCACAATAAAATCAATGCGGTATGATCTTTCTTAATTACAATCAAATCCCAGCCCTGTCTTCTTGAGGTTAACATCAGATCCCTTGATTAGAATTGGATTTTGAGTTTTCCTCAAATTCTTCAGTCACAGCCAAGTCCGAGGTTGTACCATTTCAATAGGTGGCTGGGTCCACTTGTGACAAATTGATTCTTTCTAATTCTCCCCAGCACTGAAACACAGTCAGATCTTGTCTTTTTCAGTTTTTCACCCAAAATCCAAGATAAAAAATGTATTTTGCATGAAAATCTAGAACATACATATATAAATACATTGAAAATAAAACATATTCTCTTTATTAAAATGTTTGACTTGACCCCAAAATATTTATTATATTTCATGACCTGCAGTTTGAGAATTATTGGTGTAGTTTCTCCTTTCTTCAAAATTTCGGTTCTCAAACCCAGATCTTTCCTGGCCCAGCTGTTTCTTGTCTTTTACCAAACACCTCGGGAGAGAGCGGTCTGCTCTTCACTTCCTCAGCTCTCATTCACTTTCCAGTTGACAGTTTTGTCTCTGATGGTACCCTGGCCTGAAGCTGCCCTCAGGAGGTCTAACATCTTCCTTGCCAATAAGCCTGAATTTCCCAGCTATTAGCTAACCTGTGTCCCCAGCATCCTCCCATGTGACTAGCCATTCCCTCCCGAAAGTTCTCTCTTGCTGTGGCTTCCTAAGTAAGGCCTTCTACCATTTCTGCCAGTTAGTACTTAAGAGTCACTTCTTCTGCTCCTCTCTGCATCTCCCCAAGGCCCTTCTCTTTTCTCACTTATTACACCATTCTTTTCTTTAAGATTTTATTTTTAGCTGTGCTGGGTCTTTGTTGCTTCGCACAGGCTTTCTCTAATTGCAGCAAGTGGGGGCTACTCTTCCTTGCAGTGCATGGTTTCTCACTGCAGTGGCTTCTCTGGTTGCTGAGCACAGGTTCTAGGGCACGTTGTCCCACAGCACGTGGGATTTTCCCGGACCAGGGATCGAACGCAGGTCCCCTTCACAGGCAGGAGGATTCTTAACCACTGGACCACCAAGGAAGTCCCAATACACTGTTCTTGAGTGGTTTCATTTTTCTCTCATATGGAACACCTGAGAGGCCCTTCTCCTCAGCACAAACCCTTCCTGCTATCCAGTACAAACCCAGGCCACAGACTTTGATGTGAAAGTTTCCAAATTGGAATTTTTGCTCTCTCGAAAATCTAAACATTCGAAACTCCAAAGTTTTTGTCGGCTTTTCTGCAGTGATATTTCTCCTCTGATGTTATAAATACCACTGAATGAAAAGGAGAGAAGGCAAGGGGTATAAGGAATGTGTGTGAAGGGTGACAGTGGTAGGAACCTTGCAATCTTGGCAGTAGATATTGTGGTTAATCCCCAGCATCCATTCCATATTAGACAATTAGCCCAGGTCAGTAAGTGGCTTCCCCTGGTGAATGTTACTGCTCTCGGAACAGACATATTTGTGATCCTTGCCAGACAGCCTGAAGGAAAGGACTTAAATCTCATACCTGGGAGGACGGTTTTCTTTTTCCTTCACTGGATATGAAAACAGAAGCATCACCCAGTAGCTGCTGGCACCCTGCTTTCGACCATGAAGAGAACCATCCCAAGGATGAAACTGCCCTCCAAGGAGGAAAGCTGAGCAGAACCATGGACAGAGCCTGGGTCCTTGACTTTATAGTGAGTCCCCTACATACATACCAAGGAGTCCCATTCAGAGAGTGCATTCCTAAGTCTGATTTGTTTGTAAGTCCAACAAAGTTAGCCTAGGCACCCAACTAAAACAGTCAGCTGTGGTGTACTGTAGTATAACAAGTTTCTAATATTTTCACACAAATAATACATGAAAAACACAAAAAATAAACATTAAATCTTACAGTACAGTACCTGGAAAAGTACAGAGTACAGTACAACAGCTGGCCTGTTCACATCTTTGAAAGCTCATACGTAGAGGACTTAACTGTAGTAAGCTACTGAACCAACCTCAGAGCTCATGTACCTCTGGCTTCTGGTTACATGAGATACATGTTTCATTTCTTTTTCTTACAAAATGAGGTTATGGTCACTTGTAGCCAAGAGTATCCTGATAGATTCAGTATCTCAAAATATTCCATCACACTTGAACTCCAAACCTGTGGACTCAGCCTCCTGCCAGTCCTTTCCCTTAGCTGTTTCATAGCATCTCACCCTCAGTGAGTCAAAACTAATTTTGCTGTCTAGGGCCCCCTCATTGCCCTACACCAATCCTCCCTGTTTCTATGAAACGTCCCACCATCTGTCTGCTTGTTCCCTTTAAAACTTTGGATCACCTTTGCTATTTCCCTTTCTCTCACACTGAAAATCACCCCTTAGGGTGACAGTTCTCAAATCTATCCACCTCTTTGCCCACAATCATCTCTTGCATGTTTCACTGCAACAACTTCTGAGCTGGTTTTCCATCTCCTTCTAACTCCTTCTGCACCCCACAGCCAGAGTGATCTTTCTAAAATACAGGTCTAAATACTTCACCCATTAAATCCTTTTTTTCCCTTTTTCCTTAGAATAAATTCTGAGCACCTTAATATGTCATATAAGGTCCTCAGTGACTTGGCCCTCATTGTCCTTCCAACCCCAACACCATTCCTTCCTTTCTAGCCTTCATTTCAGCAACATAGAACTACTTTTACTTTCCAAACTCTCTCTCTCTCTCATCTTCTGGCTTATGTGTCTGCCTAGAAAGTCACCCTCCTCTTCCTGCTTCACCTGAGTAACTCCTACTTGTTCTCCTGTGCTCGTTGCGATGGTGCCTCCTTTGGGAAGCCATCCCTACCCCAAGACTGGATTATGTGATATGCTCTTCTTCATGTTCCCCCAACACTATCTCCTCATCCCAGTCACATCACTCATCACAGGGTTGAATTATATGCTTATTTGTCTATGTCCCCCACCCAGACTGTGAGTTCTGGCTCGCACCTCGCACTATAATCGAGTGAGGAAAATCAGTCTAAATTTAGAAGTGGATTTTGACTTCAGGACAAGGGTGGGATGGACTGGAGTGGAGGACAGCATGGAAACAGGTATTCCAAGCACGGGAAGGAGTGATGGCAACAGAATCTGATCTGCTTGCTACGTGCGTGGAACTGGCTCATGTGGGGGGCAGGGCCATGCCAGGGGAAAGGGCTACTGAGGCAGAAAATGTAGCCCAGGCAAGAGCTGAGAGTGGCCTGGACCAGTGGGGTGGCAGTGGGGACAGGAAGAGCCAGACAAGCTTGAGACAGCTATGAAGCAGAACTAACAGAATTGGAGCATGTGAAGAAATGAAAGGGTATAAAATGCGGTGAGCTGTGATTTGGGGAGTGGAGGTCCTAGTGGTATCGTCATCTGTGATGGAGAATCCATAGGAAGAACATGACTGCAGACAGTGGAGAGCAAGATGACGGGCTCTGCTTCCTCATTCGGGGTTGCAGGTGGGGCATGGAGGTTAAGAAGGAATGGACAGAGAGGTAGGAGGAAAATCAGGAGGGTAGACAGGAGTCATAGGCGTGAGACAGTGAGAGTCAGAGGAGAAATGACTCGAGGCAAGGGGAAAACAGTGCTGAGCCGCCTCTGCACGGATGCTCCCATAACACAAACACAAGTGCACTGGGGAGTTTTCTCTCTCTCTCTTTACAATTCCATGATTAAAAAAAAAAAAAGAAATATAACTAACTTAAAGTATTATATTACATTCAGGTATGTAACATAGTGATTCCATATATTTATACATTACAAAATAATCACCACTGAAGAGAGTTCCCTTGATAACAGTTTTATTTGATTTAAAAGTGAAACTCAGACCCTGACCCACTCACTAACCTTGGTGTTGTGGCAGGAATAGACTCGTCCTGGGGTTGGTCAGCTTCTTACCAGAATGAGAAATGGGAGAACATACAGATTTTTACCAGGACAAGAAATGGGGACCATAGAGACTCTTAGCAGGACTAGAAGTGGGGAACATGTGGATCATGCCTATGTGGGCATGGAGAGGCAGGGAGAGGCCCAGCTACAGTGCTGGTAGGGCTCGGCCACCAGCCAGGTAAGGGGTGACTGGCGCCATCCCCTGAACACATGCAGAGGGGAGGAGACTAACTCTGGACTGGTGTTAGGATTTGGCCTTAGAGGCCTGGGGCAGGGCAGGGAGCTCGGATCAGTTCAGTAGCTCTGCGGAGACTTGTCCAGCTCACTGTGCTGCTCCTTCTGAGACTCTGTCACCACCTGCTGGGGGGTGAGGCATGTGAGGGGCACAATCCATTCAGCACCACCCTCCCTCTAGCTCCTTTGTGGCAAAGTGTACCCCCTCCCTCTCAACCAGTTGAGGCTCCTGTCTGAACATCCTCCTCCATCTCCCTGTCTCACTCTCACCCAAGAATCACTCACCCACAAACACCCGAAGATTATTTACACTGGGCTGGGGCTCAGAAAGACTATGGGAAACGGTGGGGTCCTGGGCTCAAGTGGCCCATCTCACCTCCCCATCCCGGGTCTCAATGGTCCTGATCAGAACCATCTTCCGGCTGTGGGTTTCCTGGGGAGGCTCCACCTCAGGTACTGAAAAAGGCAGGATTTGAGGTTGAGGGGAGGAGTCTTGGGATATCCAAGCCCCTCTATCTCTTTGGGGTCGCAAACAGTCGGACACGACTGAACTGAACTAAATATCTCTTTGGGAGGGGTAGGGCCCAAGGATCAGGGGCTGCGAGGACAGACTAGGACTCAGGCAGGAATCAACCCCTGAGCAGAGCCATATCAAGAGTCCAGTCGGTAGAAATGGACAAGGGGACAGACAGGTTGGAAGTCAGACGCGGAAGACTCACCAGCCGTCTTTATACTCAAGGATGCAAAGGAATGGACTGGCACGGAGATCCTGGGGACGAAACCTGTAGTCAGCTACTCGGCGTGGGGTTGAGGGGGACCTTGGCCTTCCACCCGCCTCTCCTCCACCCCCACCCCTCCCGGCCACGCCCCACCCGCCCCTCACCGGCTCTCCTCGCCCTCCAGCAGCTTCCGGTAGGTGGCGATCTCGATGTCCAGGGCCATCTTGACGTTGAGAAGCTCCTGGTACTCTCGCAGGTGTCGCGCCATCTCCTCCTTGAGCTGCCGTAGCTCCTCCTCAAGCCGCGCGGCGCCCGCCTGGTACCCGCCGGCCTCCAGGGCAAACTGCTCCTCCAGCTCCCGCAGCTGTCTGAGCAGCGCCTCGTTCTGGGGAGGTGGGTGAAGAGGGTGGTCAATAGGGGGAGCACAGCCTTCGTCCTCCACCCACGGGGCCGGGGCGCGCAGCCTGGTCCTCACCGTGCCGCGAAGCCCGTCCACCTCGCACGTCAGGCTCTGGATCTGGCGTCGGGACTCATTCATCTCCTGCTTAGCCTGGCGCAGGGCCTCGTGGTTCCGGTTGGCGGCGTCGGACAGGTCCGCGTACTGCGGCGAGGGTGGCAACTCGGGCGTGAGCAGACCAGATGGATTCTTCCCCCCAGCGCCCTACCCTTCCAGGCCCTCCCAACCCCTGCCCAGTGCCCCCGCACCTTGGACTTGTACCACTCTTCTGCCTCCTGCAGGTTCTTCGCCGCGATGCTCTCGTACTGGGCTCGGATGTCCCTCAGCGCCGCTGTCAGTTCGGGCTTCACGGTCGCCTCCACCTCGACGTGCTGCACTTGCTGGCTCTCCACGCTCAGCTGCAAGTCTCTCAGCTCCTGTCGCCCAGGGCAAGATGCCGAGTTCACCGTGCAAATCCCACGCGGGCCACGCAGTTGGCGCCCAGAAAAGAGAAGAAACACTTGAATGAACAGAAGGGGGCGCCAGGGAGCGCAGCGCGCTTAGGCCTGCACAGCCCGCGCCCCGCGGGTACTGTCATCCGCGTGGTTTCAGGGGTGCATCTCCGCTGCTTGCCACCAGGTGGCGCAGGGGTGTGAGTCTAACCACCTGTAGAGGGGGTGGAGGGAGGCCCCGCGTCTACTCAGTGAATCTCATTTCTCTTCCAAAGCTCCACCCGCCACTCTTCTTCGTGAGCTTGTCCCTCAGCTCCAGAGACCACTCTCAACCTCTGAAGTCGCACCTAACACCTGGGTCCACCCACCTCCTCGTGCAGCTTCTTGAGGAACTCAATCTCATCCATCAGAGATTCAATCTTGCGCTCTAGCTCCAGGCGGGACAGGGTGGCGTCGTCCACGTCCTATAGAGGGTGACAGTAGGGGTTCGAGAGCAAGGAGGGGTTGCTTAGGTCGAGGAAGAGCCTGGCCCTTCCTGTCTGTCTCTGGGGGTTTCTGGTCGTCTCCCTTTGCCCACAGATGCCACCTTGGATATGTAGACGGTGGGTAGGGATGGGGATGGGGAGACCAAGCTCACCTTACGGAAAAGCACGAGGTTGTGCTCCGCATCCTCCCTCTTACGAGTCTCTTCCTCCAACCTGGTGGGAAGAGTGTGCAGAAACTGAGCTCCGGGGTCACCGCCCAGCCTGCAGACCGCGACCCCCAGGATCTGGGTCAGAGCTGCGACTGCAGCCTCAAGGAAGGGGTCTTCAGGCTGCTTGATGGACTTGCCCCATTTTCTCTGTAAACGGCTGGAAGCTGGGGTGGGGCCCCTTTGTACACAGGGGAGACATAGTAACTCCCCCTCCCTCACCTCCCCTGAGACTCAGCAAAGTGGCTGTGGTGGGGGAGTGCCCGCCGACGAGGGTGCTGCCTGCACACTCCCAGGCGGACAGGCGAGGGGTGGCTCCTCCCTCCGGGCGGTGGCCTCGACGGGCGCCCCCCCGCCCTGGCCCTGCCCTCTGACCTCTGCTTGAGCGCTGCCAGGTCCTCTGCCAGCCCGTCGCGCTCCACCTGCACCCGGTCGCGCTCCCGGCCCAGCAGCTCCAGCTCCCTCCGCAGCTCACGCAGCTCCTGCTGGCACAGCTGGTCGGCGCGCGCCGGCTCCTGGCCCCGGGCCTGGTTCAGCTCCCCGCGCAGGGCCGCGTTCTGCTGCTCCAGGAAGCGCACCTTCTCGATGAAGTTGGCGAAGCGGTCGTTGAGCTCCTGCAGCTCCTGCTTCTCGTTGCTGCGCGTGGCCAAGAACTCCTGGTTGAGCGCCTCGGCCATGGAGAAGTCGAGGCGCTCCGAGGGCAGGCGCAGGAGGGCGCCCGTGCCCGCCCGGGGACCGCGGAAGCTGCCCAGGCGCACGGAGGAGCTGGGGGACGCCGAGCCCAGCAGGCGGCTGCTCGAGAAGCGGGAGCTGGACGAGTAGGAGAAGGCCCCCGGGGACAGTGAGGGCTGTGGCCCGAAGGTGCGGCGGTAGGAGGTGGAACTGACGCTGGACCGGAGGCCCGACGGGTGGCTCATGGCGGCCGAGGATGGGCAGTCACCGCCGGCAGAGCTGGTCAGGGCGCGGGGAAGGAGCCGCAGACCGCTGCGAGGCGGATTTATAGGCCTGCGGGTTGGGGGGGGGGCTGGGCTGCTCCTCCCACTGGCCTGACGGTGGGGCTATGTGGGGAGGGGGACGCCCCACCCCTGCGGAGCAGCGGGAGTGCCGCACCCTCGCTCCCTGGAGCTGGCGCCTGGCCCACTTGATTCCCCCTGTTGCTGGCGGGGAAGGAAGCAGGGATGGCGACCACAGGCCACAGACAGGCGGTGGGGTGAGGGCCAGTGACTTCTAGCAAGCATCCAGAGCTGGAGCCTAGGATGGGAGGGCCTGACTTGAACTGGGAGTCCCTGGCTGAAAGAGCTGGTCATGGTAGGGGGATAGGAGGACTGGAGGTTAAAGGGCAGGCTTCACAGGAGTAGGGAGGAGGTGGCCCAGGTGATGGAGAATCGGCCTGGCTTAGGCCCCAGAGTCTGTGACTCCACATGTCCCCTGAAGGCTAGGTTCCACTCTCAACTGCTGTCAGCTTACCCCTCTGTCACCACACCCAGGGAGATCTGGGGGACTGGAGGGCAGAGGCAGCGGGGGTGGGTGAGGGAGGGCTGGTCTCTCCATAATCCCCAGGGCTCTGGGCAGGGTTGCTGCCTGGCGCCAGCTCTGCTGCTAATGGACTGGCTTCTTCCCCTCCCCCTCCCTGGACACTTGGCCAGGGGGTTGCCTGCTGATGTCTCACCCTTAAAGACACAGATCCCAAATCCACCCCAGGCCCCAACAAAGTGGGCACATCAGAGGGAGGGTCCCAGCTCTGGGTCCCACTCCAGACTCCAGACATCTGTGCCCTGCCGGATGCTGAGCCCAATGAGCCAGTGTATGCTGTCTGTCTTTACTGGCTTCTCCCTTCCCCCAACCAACCGCCGCTCAGTCACGGCCTTACGGGAACCAGGGCCATTCCTGAGGTAGGAAGGGGAGGGGGCTGAGGGGCGGTAGCTGCTGCCAAGCCTGAGAGAGGGACCACTTCCAGTACTGAGGAGCCGCAGGTACCCAGCAATGGGCGGGGCTGGATGGGTAGAGAAGAGGAAAGAGAAGGTGCCCATCCCCACCGGCTCAGGGATGAGGGGAAAAAGGCCCAGAACAGAGCTGCACGCCTGTGCACACAAACAGATGCAGAAGCAAAATAGCACCGTATACTTCTGTGCACACGCTAGACACACACAGCCCCGCGGCCCTTCATACCCTTCCCCACTGCAGTTAGTGGGGAGGCTGATGTCTGGCCTTTCCATGTCAAATAGCTTCCAGAACGCAGGCACAGGCTGCTCAGGAGTGGACAGAGGCAGCGTGGGTGGTCTGCAGGAGCTGGGTGCTGAGGCCTGTTGGGCTTGCCAGGAGCTATGGGGCTGCCGCCGCCGGGGACTCCAGGGTTCTCCAGTAAGAACAGGTCTGCGTAAGACTGGCCCGGAGGACAAGAGCTGGGCGTCTGGGCAATCAGGTCTGGGACTCCGGGCTGGATCTCTGGACAAGGAGGGCGGCTGCCTGGCTGGCCATCTCCTCTGCACTGCAGGGCAGAGGAGCCTCACGCCTTTGTATGGCCTCCGAGAGGGGCCAACGCCCTTCGGCTCACATCCCTGCCGGCTCCGCTCCTCTCCAGGCCCCTCCTTCCTTCCGGGCTATTAGTCTCTCCCTGCACAGCTGCCAGGTCCTTCTCCTTGATGAGTGTGGTTTGGTTGCCAGGGGAATGGGAAGAGGGAGGATAGGAGAGAGGGAATGGGATGGATGAACCAGGGCTGGTCTTGGAAGTGGGGAGGGGCAGGGTCCTGCTTGGGCTAGGGCTGGGGGGCCTGATAGAATGAGGAGGGGACGGATGGGGAAGCCGTGGTGCTTTCTGCTGCAGCCCTGAGCTCTGACCCCCAGCTGCCATTGGAGCCCCATCCGCTCCATCCTAGGCCCTGCCCTGCCCCTGTCTGCTGTCCTGGGAGCAGACTGGGAGTCTGAGCTGGTGCTTCTTGCAGAGGGGTAGGTCCTGGGGAGGACCGGCTCAGGCTTTACCTCTGTAGGGAATAGCTAGCAGATTCGGGGGGCTGGCCTGAGGAGTTACCAGTGGGGTTCCCATCCCCTCCCCTGCTTCAGCTCCCAGCTCATCACCCAGAAGCCTCAGAGTAGAGGGAAGCAGAGCCACCTTGGCAGGGCCTGGGAGCTGTTAGGCCAGGGTCTGACCTGGGTTTGGGAACCAGGCCTGCTGGCAACTCGAAGAAGACTACTCCCCCACACTCAGAAAGAGTGGGACCTGGGAGGTCTGGGGGCAGAAGAAAGGAAAGTGTCATAGCTAAGAACGAGGGCCCTAGTCCAGCTGCCACGCTTCCCATCTGGTTCCAACACTCTGCTGTACAAATACAGGCTCATTATTGTAATGTCCTCTCATGAGCTCCAGCCAAAGGGAGATAATTGTGGCTTCCACCTCAGTGTTGTCAGGAGGGTTACATAAATACATGTAAAATACTTAGGACGCATATAATAAAGGCTGAAATTTTAAGCTAATTTTACTACTACCAGTGCTACTATTACAAATCTCTGGAGGGATATTCTCAGCCCCCAAATACAGTGAGGAAGGATCTGGACTTCCTTTGGATTGTCCCCACTAAGAGCAGTGGCATGGGGACAGGGTGGCAGGAGCCCAGTACTTCCCGGCTGATGGAAGGAGGAAAGGGTAACCTCGGGGCCCTGGGCAAATACCCACTGATTAAGACACGGACACTGGACAGACTGGCTGCATGGGTTTGATCGTGGCTCCTCAACCTAATTAGCTGTATGCTTTGAGTTTGCTTGAGTGATTTAACCTCTGTTCACCCCATTTTCTTTATCCATCAGTGGGGATGATAATAATGGTACCTTAACCCCCTAGTGCTGGAAAAGTAAATGGATTTCAGTATGTGGAGCACTTAGTGCTTGGCACGTAACACATGCTGTATAAGAATTAGCCAGTGTTATTAATACCCCTCCTCCTTCTACTGTCCTTGGCTGCTCTGGTGAAGACTCAGAACAGACAATTGGATGTATTCAGAGGTTTGCAAGGCAGGTATGCAATTAAGTTTAGGTTACTGGCAAGATAGCTGCTAAATGACCAGCCGTGGTCTCAGAGCTGGATGAGGAAGGGCGTGTAGGCAAGAGAAGGCAGGGTGTTGGGATAGTAAGGAGGTCCACAGCTGGACTTTCAGATGACACCAAAGAACAGTCACAGGATAAAGGGGTTGAAAGAGGCACTGAGAGGATAAGATGCTGTTTTCAGAGAGCAGGATGCGTGAATTCAAGATTCTGGAGCTGGGTCATTTATGGATAAGATTCTCAGGGTGTTTCTAAGGGAGTGGGCAACGAAGGCTAAGGTGAAATGGAGGGAAAGATTATGGAAGAAGAGATCAGGTCACCAGACCGGGCGCTTACTAGCTGTGTGACCCTGGGCAAGTTACATGTCCTCTCTGAGCTTCCGTTTTTTTCATCTGTAAAACAGGAATGATGATACCTTTCTCGCAGAGGTGTCATGAGATCTAATTGAGGTATTGTACATGAAGCAATTAACATGTTGTGAGGCTCATAGGTGCTCAACATTGTTGAATGCCTTTTCCCCTCCTTCATGACAGGAAACAGACATACAGAAGCAATGACACAACCCTCATTAGTTGTATCTAAGTGTCAACTGGTGTCTCCCTGCCCCTCAAGGTCTAGGATTGGCTCAACCTGCATGCCACATCCTGGGAAATTTCAGTGTCCTCCCCCAGATCTCTTTGCTTTCCTGCTTCCTTCATCTTTACATCCCTAGATGCAAAGCCCTAATGTCCCTGAATTGGCCGACTATACAGCCGACTCTCCACAGTGTCCCACATGTGGAACTCGCCACCATCCTTTGGTTCCTGTGATACCCACCCCATCACTTAGGTAGGAACTGAGNGCCCTGCCCCTGTCTGCTGTCCTGGGAGCAGACTGGGAGTCTGAGCTGGTGCTTCTTGCAGAGGGGTAGGTCCTGGGGAGGACCGGCTCAGGCTTTACCTCTGTAGGGAATAGCTAGCAGATTCGGGGGGCTGGCCTGAGGAGTTACCAGTGGGGTTCCCATCCCCTCCCCTGCTTCAGCTCCCAGCTCATCACCCAGAAGCCTCAGAGTAGAGGGAAGCAGAGCCACCTTGGCAGGGCCTGGGAGCTGTTAGGCCAGGGTCTGACCTGGGTTTGGGAACCAGGCCTGCTGGCAACTCGAAGAAGACTACTCCCCCACACTCAGAAAGAGTGGGACCTGGGAGGTCTGGGGGCAGAAGAAAGGAAAGTGTCATAGCTAAGAACGAGGGCCCTAGTCCAGCTGCCACGCTTCCCATCTGGTTCCAACACTCTGCTGTACAAATACAGGCTCATTATTGTAATGTCCTCTCATGAGCTCCAGCCAAAGGGAGATAATTGTGGCTTCCACCTCAGTGTTGTCAGGAGGGTTACATAAATACATGTAAAATACTTAGGACGCATATAATAAAGGCTGAAATTTTAAGCTAATTTTACTACTACCAGTGCTACTATTACAAATCTCTGGAGGGATATTCTCAGCCCCCAAATACAGTGAGGAAGGATCTGGACTTCCTTTGGATTGTCCCCACTAAGAGCAGTGGCATGGGGACAGGGTGGCAGGAGCCCAGTACTTCCCGGCTGATGGAAGGAGGAAAGGGTAACCTCGGGGCCCTGGGCAAATACCCACTGATTAAGACACGGACACTGGACAGACTGGCTGCATGGGTTTGATCGTGGCTCCTCAACCTAATTAGCTGTATGCTTTGAGTTTGCTTGAGTGATTTAACCTCTGTTCACCCCATTTTCTTTATCCATCAGTGGGGATGATAATAATGGTACCTTAACCCCCTAGTGCTGGAAAAGTAAATGGATTTCAGTATGTGGAGCACTTAGTGCTTGGCACGTAACACATGCTGTATAAGAATTAGCCAGTGTTATTAATACCCCTCCTCCTTCTACTGTCCTTGGCTGCTCTGGTGAAGACTCAGAACAGACAATTAGATGTATTCAGAGGTTTGCAAGGCAGGTATGCAATTAAGTTTAGGTTACTGGCAAGATAGCTGCTAAATGACCAGCCGTGGTCTCAGAGCTGGATGAGGAAGGGCGTGTAGGCAAGAGAAGGCAGGGTGTTGGGATAGTAAGGAGGTCCACAGCTGGACTTTCAGATGACACCAAAGAACAGTCACAGGATAAAGGGGTTGAAAGAGGCACTGAGAGGATAAGATGCTGTTTTCAGAGAGCAGGATGCGTGAATTCAAGATTCTGGAGCTGGGTCATTTATGGATAAGATTCTCAGGGTGTTTCTAAGGGAGTGGGCAACGAAGGCTAAGGTGAAATGGAGGGAAAGATTATGGAAGAAGAGATCAGGTCACCAGACCGGGCGCTTACTAGCTGTGTGACCCTGGGCAAGTTACATGTCCTCTCTGAGCTTCCGTTTTTTTCATCTGTAAAACAGGAATGATGATACCTTTCTCGCAGAGGTGTCATGAGATCTAATTGAGGTATTGTACATGAAGCAATTAACATGTTGTGAGGCTCATAGGTGCTCAACATTGTTGAATGCCTTTTCCCCTCCTTCATGACAGGAAACAGACATACAGAAGCAATGACACAACCCTCATTAGTTGTATCTAAGTGTCAACTGGTGTCTCCCTGCCCCTCAAGGTCTAGGATTGGCTCAACCTGCATGCCACATCCTGGGAAATTTCAGTGTCCTCCCCCAGATCTCTTTGCTTTCCTGCTTCCTTCATCTTTACATCCCTAGATGCAAAGCCCTAATGTCCCTGAATTGGCCGACTATACAGCCGACTCTCCACAGTGTCCCACATGTGGAACTCGCCACCATCCTTTGGTTCCTGTGATACCCACCCCATCACTTAGGTAGGAACTGAGGCCCAGAGGGACAGATTTGCTGGTCTGAGGTTGTACACTGAGCTGATTATGGCTCCCTCTCCAGGAAGACACATCCTGGTTGTTCAGGGCCTGCTGGTGTTCTGTGTTCTGGGCATGCAGGAGCGAGATGAGCCCCAGCCAGAAGGCGTCCAGCTCCATTCCAGGTGGGCTCTCCGAGGCTGTTCCAGCTTCAGGATCCCCATCGACAGAGCGGCTCCACCAAAGTGGAATCCTTTCCCCATGGTCTCCATTTCGGAGCCCCACTCCTCCAGTTAGGGAGCACCCTGGGGATCTTTTCCGTCTCATCACTTCTCTCGCTATTGTGGTTCAGTCGCTAAGTCGTGTCTGACTCTTTGTGACCCCATGGACTGCAGCATGCCAGGCTTCCCTGTCCTTCACTATCTCCCGGAATCTGCTCAAATTCATGTTCATTGTCAGTGACCCCATCCAACCAACTAATCCTCTGCCAATCCCTTCTTCTCCTGCCCTCAGTCTTTCCCAGCACCAGAATAATTTCCAGTGAGTCGTCTCTTCGCATCAGGTGGGCAGAGTATTGGAGCTTCAGCTTCAGCATCAGTCCTTCCAGTGAATACTCAGGGTTGATTTCTTTGGGGATTGACTGGTTTGATCTTGCTGTCCAAGGGACTCTCAAGTCTTCTCAAGCCCACAATTCATTTCCTATGTGCTAAGCACTATGCTAAGCATTTGACACATTATCACTTTTAATCCTCATAATAATGCTATGACATAAGTATTGATACTATTCCCATTTTACAGTTGAGGAAATTGAAGCATGGAGAGGTTAAGCATAAGCCCAAGGTCACACAGCTACGAATAGTAAACTAGTAATCTGTTTATATGTCTGACTCTCCTGCTCCCTGACAATACAATATTTGAGGGCAGCAATCAAATCTCATTCACTTTCGTGTCCCTAGTGTCTAGTACAGGATCTAAGTCAAACAACTGTTGGTTCAACTGAAGGGAACCCAGAGGCGCCTGAAAAAAAATTTTTCCCTTGGTTGTGGAGTCTGGAAAATAAAGAGGTGTGTTGCTGCCACCTTCTGGCCAGATGCTAGAATGACATGTCTGCAGTCTGAACCATCCAGGTTTATTGGGAAAAAAAAAGCTCAGGAACATTGAAATTTGGAGGATGCTCCAAAATTATTTATCACCTCCTTTTTAAAGATGAGATTTATCAAAGAGTGTGTAAATTAAAATAGCAGCACTGATATTAGGGGTCCCGAGCCCTGATTTCATTCTTCCCCTGGGCTCTAGAAACCTCTTCTGTACCCCCAGAAGGCAAAAGCCAGGGAAGGAGGCAGTCAGTCCTCAACTCCCTACCCACCACCATCCTCCACTCTGTTCATTATCTCCAGGCCTGCCCGCATGGTAAAATTGCTTCTCCATCCACCCGCCTGAACCTTCCAACCAGCTACCTGTCAACAGAACAGGCGAGCAGCTTATGGCCACAGGATGCTAAGGGTTTCCAAAGTGACACAGTGGCAAAGAATCCATCTGCCAATGTAGGAGATGAGGGAGACTCAGGTTCGATCTCTGGGTCAGGAAGATCCCCTAGAGTAGGAAATGGCAACCCACTCTCGTATTCTTGCCTGGGAAATTCCAAGGACAGAGGAGCCTGGCAGGCTACAGTCCATTGTGAATCGCAAAGAGTCAGACATGAATGAGCACACACGCAATACCCTTTTCCCAGGTTATAACAATTACCAATTGTTCATATTTCCCCATAATTCCTTTGAAAGTAAGTTCCAGACATTATATTTCACCCCTAAATACTTCAGCATGCATCTCATAAGAACATTTTCCTACACACCCATGATACTATTAACCCACCCAAGAAATTTCACATTCATACAATATCATCTAATATATGGTCCATATTCATAGTTGCCCTCCCCACAAAGATCCCAGTAATGCCCTTCAGAATTGTTTTCCCCTGACCCAGGATTCAAAGATGAAAAATTGTATTGGGTTGCCACTTGGGCTAGGATAAGTCTGGGATGAACTTGGCATGTTTGAGGAACTGCAGAAAGGTGAGGCTGGAGTGAGATGGGTGAGGAGGAGAAAAAGAAAGGTGAGTTAAGAGGAGAGGAGGAGTCAGACCACTCTAGGCTTTTTAAATCAGGGGGGAAAGTTTACAGCTTATTTTATTTGTTTGTTTGTTTCGGCTGCACTGTGTCTTTACTGTGACCAGGACTTCTCTAGTTTGGTGCTCGGGTTTTAGAGCACGTGGGCTCAGTAGTTGTGGAGTCAGAACTTAGTTGCCCCATAGCATGTAGGATCTTAATTCCATGACCAGGGATCAAAACCTGTGTCCCGTGCGTTGGAAGGCAGATTCTTAACCAGGGAAGTCCCTCCAGCTTACCCTTTTTGTTTTCTCTCTCTCTCTTTTTTTTTTTTACTTGTTTTCATTTTATATTGGAGTATAGTTGCTTTACAGCGTTGTGTTAGTTTAAGGTGTACAGCAGGGATTCAGTTATACATATACATACATCTATTCCTTTTCAAATTATTTTCCCATTTAGATTATTATAGAATATAGAGTTCCCTGTGCTTTAGAGTGGTCCTTTTTGGTTATCGAATATTTTACATTTAGTAGTTTGTTCGTGTTAAGGGTGCAGATTTCCTTCCTTTTGCATATGTCCACAGAGACCAATATTTGTTGTTTTTGTTATTTAGTCACTCAGTCATGTCAGACTCTTTTGCGACCCCATGGACTGTAGCCAGCCAGGCTCCTCTGACCATGGAATTTTCCAGGTAAGAATACTGGAGTGGGTTGCCATTTCCCTCTCTCGCTAGCTTACTTTATTATTATTATTATTATTTTACAGTAAACAACTTAGTCTTTTATTTGCTCAAGGCCAGCTGTTGCAGGCACTGAGGCCCCAAGACTTCCAGAAGGGACTGGGGGGACAGTCGAGCCATCCTGCCTCCCAGGTGCTGCCTGCCCAATCCTGCTTCCTGCGGGAGATGGGAGAGTAGATAAAGTGTACCCTTGCACCATCAAGTATGTCTTCAGTTTTGTGTGTGTGTGTCAGTTGCTCGGTCATGTCTAACTCCGCAACCCAATGGACTGTAGCCCACCAGGCTCCTCTGTCCGAGGGATTCTCCAGGGAAGAGTACTGGCGTGGGTTTCCATTTCCGTCTCCCCTCTAGCTTGCTTTAAATGCAGTGAAAAGACATTGGAGGGTTTTAAGCAGGCAAATGGTCTGATCAGGTTTATGACTTTAAAATGTCAATCTGAAGACAATTTCAGATTTGGGACATTCTATAAAATGATTCCAAGAAAAATGAGTGTATGAGTTTTCTAGAGATGTCATAGGAAATTACCACAAATGTGGTGATTTTAAACTATAAAAATTGATTCTTTCACCATTCTGGAGACTGGAAATCAAGATGTTGGTAAGATTTACTCCCAGAGGCCCTAGGGGAGAATCCTTTCGTGCCTCTTCCAGCTTCCAGTGGCTCCAGGCGTTCCTTGGCTGCGGCTGAGAGATCTGATCTCCGCCTCTGCCTTCACATGGGCTTTCCTCCTCTGTGTCTGTGTCTTCCACTCCTTCCTATAAAGACAAGTGTCACTGAATTTGGGGACCTAGGTAACCCAGGATGATCTCACGGTCCTTAACTGATCTTGTTTCATTCTTCATGCGAGTCTACTCAGTCGTGTCTGACTCTGTGACCCCACGGACTGTGGCCCACCAGGCTTCTCTGTCCATGGGATTTCCCAGGAATAGTACTGGAGTGGGTTGCCATTTCCTCCTCCAGGGGAGCTTCCCGACCCAGGGATCAACGTGCGTCTCTTGTGTCTCCCGCATTGGCAGGCAGATGGATTCTTTACCACTGAGCCACCTGGGAAGCCCAGCTGATCTGGTAAAGACCCTTCTCCCAAGGTCATATCACTGGTTCTGGGATGTGGACATATCTTATTTGGAGGGGGAGGGGCCCCACTCAGCCCACTATAGTAGGAGATTGTTCTGGACAAGAAACTAAGAGATATAACAACTAAACTCACTGTTCAAACTTAAATTGGATCCTGGATTTGAAGAAGAAAAATGCTACTGGAGAAGTTTGGGTAGATTATATGCTGTGGAATGATGACTACTCCTGTTTTTAGATGTGAAGACAGGAATTGGTTGGTAAGAGAATGTTCTCGTTCTTAGGAGGTGCCTTCAGGAGTGTTCAGGGGTGAAGTGCCATGATGTTCATGACCTTCTTTCTACAGAGTCAGTTCTGTTGTCCTCGGTGTCGTTTCAGTACAAGGGAGTGACTCTGGCTCCTGAGCAAGTGTGCCCGAGAAGGAGCTACCGCTTATCAGAATAGAAGCCAGGCTCCTCGTCTTGGTCTCCACTTGCTTCTGCAGCTCCCTTGTAAGAGGCTGTGTCTGATGAGACTTTCGTGAGCACATGCACGTGCATGAGATGGGCCAGCCAGGGGTCCTGCCCCTCAGGCCAGCCACCAGGAGACTCTTTTCTGCAATCCTGACACTCTGCCGTCCACGTCCCCTACCTCCTGCAGGGAGAGGCCAGGTGGCAGCTGAACAGACAAGTTCAAAGCATTTGATGCCCTACAAACTGCCCTGCCTGCCCTCTGCCTGCAGGCCACGCAGGCGGTTATCTGACGGCTGAGTCTGGCTGGGCCCGAGCTTTCGGAGCCTGTGGGTCTCCCAGCTGTTGAGGGCTGACCTTCAGCCGCTGTTAGACGCTGTCTCAGTCTTCAGGGAAGTTCTTTCCGCTGCACACTACTGTGCTGACAGCTGAGCAGAGGGAAGGGAGATGATGGAGGAAATGAGATGGGGAAGGGGAGGGGAGGGAGAAATGGAAGTGGAGAGAGAAGATGAGGGTGGGGTAGAGAGGGGAGCAGGAGGGGAGAGAAGAAACCAAGCCTGAGAGGACCCGAGGGCCCCCCACACAAGGAAACAAGTGGTCAAGTGACCCCTATTCACACCCTGGAGCCCCTAGAGTCTGGCCTGGTTCTTGTGCTAAGAGTCCCTGCTATCACCCCCTTCTCTCAAAGGGCAGCTCAAAGCGCCTCAGGCCCTGGAAGATTTAGGACTGCCCTGGCTCCTTCTGGCTGGGCTTCCTGGAGGGAGACACTCCTTCCAGCGGGACCTCCTTGCTCTTCTGTATCAAAGATACCCATATCTTCTACCTGATCTCCGCAGACCAGGCTACGTCTCCATTCCCTGCCGCATGTAAAAGAGAAGGAGGTTTTCTCAGGCCTGCAGATATTCTCTGTGTGCTTTCAACTGACAGCTTAAGTTCACCCAGAACTCCTGGGAAGACTGAAGAGAAGCAGCAGATCAGCTTGGTTGACCAGCACTACAGGCAAAAACCAAACTAAGGAAGGGAGGCATGGAATCTTTCCTCTCCCAGGCCAGTGCTTGCACTGCAAAAGGGAGTATACCATTTTATTTTATTAATACTTATTTATTTGGCTGCGCCTGGTCTTGGTTACGGCATGCGGGATCTTTTCAGTTGTGGTGTGCACACTCTTGGTTGCAGCATGTCGCATCTAGTTCCCCGACCAGGGATCAAACCCAGGCCCCCTGCATTGGGAGCACAGAGTCTTAGCCACTGGCCCACCAGGGATTACACAATTTTTAAAGTCTTAATATTTTTATTATTATCTTGCTAAAAGTTTCCATGAACTATTGCATAAGGCTTTTATACTAGAACATTGATACTTTTGACAGGAAGTAATGAAGACCCAACTCAGAATGCCCCCAGACAATAAAAAGTTTAGAATCTCACATAATGAGAAATGCACTAATGAGAAATGCACTGTGGAGAGAAGTTTCAGGACTTGGCAACTGAGGCTCTCAGCATCCTATCAAGGACCCAGGGTCTTTACATCTTTCTGTTCTGTTAGGCTTGGAATGTTCGCTTTTGTCCTCCTGTTGAAGGAGGAGACAGACAGAACAAGCTCCCTCTTGAAAGCAGTACTCCTTCTCAGGCCGCACTGCGGACTTTGAGCTCTATGCCCAGTATCTATGGAAACGACATACCAACTGGAAAACCAGGCCCTGGATGGAAGAGCCCCAGGGCTCGTACCTAGACTCTCTGTTGCCTAAAAGAATACCCTAATTATTTGTGTAATCGAATAGAATCATAGATTCTATTATGCTTATTGGGGTATGACCACAGGCCTATTGATAATTGTCTACTGTTAACTACCTAGGCTTAGGGCATATGAATCACGGGTTAACTTTGACTGTATCTTTCTTTTCCTTTGTTCAGACTAGTTTCAGGGAATTTGGGGATGTGGGTTTGGGCACGTACACTTAGGGTATATAAAGTTTTCAGAAAAACTGGTCGGGGTCTTTGGCTAAGAGGATATTCTGCCTTGGGCCCGTGGGGGTAATAAACTACACTCCACTATCTACATTGTCCTTCTGAGTGAGTTTGTTTCCCAGAACGTGTGGCTACCACAATGTCAGTTCCCTCGTGGTCACAGGATAACTGCAGCAACTTCAAGTGTTATGTGCTCACAAAATAATGTTAAAGTTTCAAAAAAATAGTTTCCCAGTGTTCCTTTTTTTAAGAGCGAGGAAATTCTTCCAAGAACATCTTCCCACCAAGCCCCATCCAGCCAATGTTATCTCACCTCTCATCTGCATAATTGCGTCATCTGCTGCTTCCTTAGCCAGACCAGGGAACTCAGTGACCTCGATCAGCTTAGACTAGGAGTCACCCTGGTGCTGGAGAGGCCCAGAGGTTATGTTGGCAGATAAAAACTACCAGCCAGGAATGGCTTGGGGGTAGACACGCCNCAGCCAATGTTATCTCACCTCTCATCTGCATAATTGCGTCATCTGCTGCTTCCTTAGCCAGACCAGGGAACTCAGTGACCTCGATCAGCTTAGACTAGGAGTCACCCTGGTGCTGGAGAGGCCCAGAGGTTATGTTGGCAGATAAAAACTACCAGCCAGGAATGGCTTGGGGGTAGACACGCCATGGTGGCTGCCACATGTGCCTGCCTCTTCTGACATGTGGTCTGTTCTGCCTCAAATTAGGATTGTGCCTTTGTGATCTATCTCTAAAACCTAAGGGGGACAATAAAGCTAAGTATATTCCCTGTAGAACCTAGAATAATGACTTGAACCAAATAGGCTCTTTAAATATAATGACTGGGAGTGGTGGTGGTGGTGGTGGGAGGAACTGGGAAATTGAGATTGACATATATACACTATTGATGCTATGTATAAAATAGATGGCTTTCCAAGTGGTGCTGTGGTAAAGAACCCGCCTGCCAATTCAGGAGACATAAGAGACATGGATTCGGTCCCTGGGTTGGGAAGACTTCCCTGGAGAAGGGCATGATAACCCACTCCAGTATTCTGGCCTGGAAAATGCTGTGGAGAGAGGAGCCTGGTGAGTGGGCTACAGCCCATAGTGTTGCAAAGAGTTGGGCATGACTGAAGCGACTTAGCATGCATGCATAAAATAGATAACCAATGAGAACATATTGTGGACCCCGGGGAACTCTACTCAGTGCACTCTGGTGACTTCAATGGGAAGGAGGTCCAAAAGGGAGGGGATATATGTATATGCATGGCTGATTCATTTTGCTGGACAGCAGAAACTAACACAACACTGTAAAGTGACTATACTCCAGTGAAAATTAATTTAAAAATGAATGAGAAGAGAATGGATGCGTGTATATGTATGGCGGAGTTCTTTCCCTGTTCATCTGAAGCTACTACGACATCGTTAATGGGCTATATACCCAAATACAAAATTAAAAATTTAAAGTTTGAAAAAAAAATGAATTAAAAAGTGCAATAATTTTCATAATGGTACACTTGAACATGATTACCTTTGTCAAAGGCATTTCAGTATCAGCTTACTGTTGAGCTAGACAGCTCCCTTGAACCAAATGAGATATTTGATAAGAACAGAGTGGAGCTGGCCCGGGTGGGAGGAGGGGAAAGGTGACAGCATAGAGATTGTCTATTTATGCTAACCTTCCCAATGATTTAAACTAATTTGTGAATGTAGATAAAATTCTCATGTAATTAGGAATGCTTGATATTCTGTTCTCATTTTAAAAAGAGAGAGAAAAAGAAGTCATCTGGTGGTGAGGCAAGTGTTCAAAAGCATTTTCCGTATTATGACTACGGAAGACACATCTCTAGTTCTGTAAGACTCCTCGCTGCTGAACAGTTCTCTCCTGCTGCAGTCAGAGGGAGCATTAGAGGAGGAAATAACCGTTTTCCAGAACCTGCTCAGGGCTGACAAACTCAGAGGAATGAATGGGGCAGTGACAGGCTAATGAGATGTCAGCCAAGGGGACTTTCTCCACAGGGCTGAAAACGGGAACCGGGAACCTTCCCCACATTGACGCACTGGGTGTATTCTCCCTTCACCTTCTGCCCTGGGCCTCCCCGAAAGGAACTCTGGCAGTGGGCTCCAGGAGCCAGCTGCCTGGGTCATCTCTGCCAACTTCACCGTGTGGCCTTGGCTGGCAGGAGCTGACCACCCTGCCCAGGTGCTCAGGGGGGCGGTGCTCCGGGTGAGAGCTCTCCTGTCTGTGCGGGGACTGGAGTCCTGTCACAAGTCCAGCCAGGTGACAGCAGCTACCCTCCAAGGACAGACTCTGTGTCTGTATGATCTGAGAGCTGATTCACTGAGTTCAGAGGAAGACGTGAACAAAGGCCCCCTCACTCAGGAAGCCACAGCCTGGATAGTGGGAGGCAGCTGACTTTGCTCCTCTGGGTCAATGTGCTCCTCTGGGTCAGCCGGTCCCAGGAATGGGGCTCCCAACAATAGCAGGACGAGCCCTCTGTTCTCCAACCGTGGCTCCACCCAGCGCTCCACACCAGGGCTGGCCTCCTCCCAGGGAACTGGAAAGACTGCCAGGCACAGTGACGACCTCCCCTCCTCCCCCCGGGGCTGCTGGGCAGCGTGGAGTACTGCTTTGGAGTCAGAGTTCTGGGATCAGATTTCAGTTTGGCTCCTTGCTCTGTAGCCTTAAGTGACGTGCCTAATCTCTCCAAGGTTAGCTTTCCTCAGCTGTGGAAATGGGTGTGAGCACGTACCCTCCTCACAGGTGTGAAGATCAGGAAACACCCAAGAAGGGAAAGGCATTCCCCCCACCCTGATAGAGCTTCCCCCTCCTCCCGCAGCCCCAGGCGGGGCCTCCACGCACCTAGAGGCCTGAAGACACACCCTCTCTGAGCTTAACCCCACCTGGCCATCTCTGGCCTGAAAGGGGCCTGTTTGACAGATTTCCGCTAGTGCAGAGACACCTGCCAGCTGCTTCCCAAACAGGACAACTGGCACACCGGCCAGCATCGCTGGTCCTCCCAGTTACTCTCTCCTCCTCACCCGAACTCGAATCACAGCTCTGCCAGGGTGTCCACGGGACGCCCCCCAGGGTGGGCAGCCTCCATGGGGTGGAAGCAGACTGCTCCTCAGTCAGGTCAGGTGAGAGCGGCGTATTAGCTGAGCAATGTGTTTGATCCTTGGGTTGGTGCCCTGGAGGAGGGCACAGCAACCCATTCTAGTATTCTTGCCTGGAAAGTCCCATGGACAGAGGAGCCTCGCAGGCTGCAGTCCATGGGGTCGCAGAGAGTCGGACCTGAAGCAACTGAGCGCACACGCAGGGTCTGGCGGTGGTTTAGTCACTAAGTCCGGCTCTTGTGACACCATGGACTGTAGCCCGCCAGGCTCTTCTATCCATGGGACGTTTCAGGCAAGTGTTGACTAAAAAAAGATGTACAACTTGAGAGTTGTGAGTGAAGTTTTATTTGGGGCAAAATGAGGACTGCAGCTCGGGAGACAGCATCTCAGATAACTCTGAGCGCCTGCTCCAAACTGGCAGTGGGAGAAAGACAATATATAAGGTTTTGGGTGAAGGGGGAGTTCAATAACATGAAGCACTCCTTTGACAAAAGGCTTTTTGTTAGTTATGAGGATCTGATGTCACCATAAAGGGATTTAATGCTTCTCTAGATATGAGGAGATGCAAGGATTGAGATCATAAAATCTGTTCCTAAAAACGTTGAACTATCTGAAGACCTGTCCCACCAGATTCCCTGAAGCACAGAGTGCCTCCCTCCACCCTGAACTCCTTCAGGGGTTGTTGAAGGATGCAGCAATAGCAACATAGGGTTCAATCTCTGTAGAAGTGAAGCCACTCAGTCGTGTGCGACTCTTTGCGACCCCATGGACTGTAGCCTACCAGGTTCCAACATCCATGGCATTTTCCAGGCAAAAATACTGGAGTGGGTTGCCATTTCCTTCTCCAGATCTTCCCGACCCAGGGATTGAGCCTGGGTCTCCTGCATGGTAGGCATTGTAGGCAGATGATTTACCCTCTGAGCCACCAGGGAAGATCCCAATCTCTGTAGAGGCACATGGCAAATGTCTGTTGTTTAGTTGTTGGCAATGCTCTTGTGCCAATTTGTAGTTGACACAAACATACTAGAAGTGTTGCCATTTCCTTCTCCAGGGGATCTTCCCGACCCAGGGATAGAACTACGGTCTCCTGGATTGCAGGCAGATTCTATACCGATTGAGCTATCAGGGATGCCCAGAGTCTGGGGCGCCAGCCAATTTGGGAGCTGCACCCTCTTAGGCTTTCTCCATTTATCCCCATCANGGCCGCGCTTAGTGAGCCGGCGGCTCGCAGCCGCCTGCGCCGCGCTTAGTGAGCCGGCGGCTCGCAGCCCAAGAAAAGAACCTCTTGATGAGGGTCAAAAAGGAGTGGAAAAGCTGGCATCTGGTCCCATCACTTCATGGCAAATAGATGGGGAAAATGTGGAAACAGTGACAGATTTTATTTTCTTGGGTTCCAAAACCACTGCAGCTGGTGACTGCAGCCACGAAATTAAAAGATGTTTGCTTCTTAGAAGGAAAGCTATGACAAACCTAGATAGCATATTAAAAAGCAGAGATCATTTTGCCAACAAAGGTCCACACAGTCAAAGCTGTATTTTTCCAATAGTCATGTTACGGATGTGAGAGATAGAGTGTAATGAAGGCTGAGCATCGAAGAATCGATGCTTCAGAATTGTGGTGCTGAAGACTCTTGAGAGTCCCTTGGACTGCAAGGAGATCAAACCAGTCAATCCTAAAGGAAATTAACCCTGACTATTCATTGGAAGGACTGATGCTGAAGCTCCAATACTTTGACCACTTGAGACAAACAGCCAACTCATTTGAAAAGACCCTGATGCTGGGAAGAATTGAAGGCAAAAGAAGAAGGGGGTGGCAGAGGGTGAGATGTTCAGATAGCATCACGGACTCAACGGACATGAGTTTGAACAAACTCCAGGAGACCGAGAAGGACCAGAAAGCCTGGCAATCTGCAGTCTATAGGGTCGCCAAGAGTCAGACATGACTTAGCAACTGAACAACAACAGGAATCTAAAGAAGATTCAGCATCACCTAAGACGTCAAAGAGCCTCGTCTCATAACCCCCCAAGACAAAACCTCCAATTACTCATAACCTTTGACTTATGGTTCCCTCCTTCTCACCATACTCCCCATAAAGCAATTATGCTTTGCTGACCTCATCAGCAAGCTCACAATTACTTGCATCTACTTGCCCAGCTCTAAGGCTGTGGGAGAAAGGGGAGTTTGTTCTGATGAACCCACGACTTTCAACCACTGCATCGTGTTTACCTTTAACTGGACTCTGGACATTTCACAGCCTTAGAAACCAGGAAAGAATCAGATATTTGCCCATGACAATCCCAGTCCTAAGGAGATAAAGTATCTGAGAAGACCCTGCCATCCTAATGAAGCACTTGTAATGAAGCCTTTTGAGTTAAAAAACTTTTCATATTGTGCAACAGTATGGCTTAGGCTGTGGCCACTGCTTGTCCTCCACTCTCCCCTGGCCACTTCGGAGATGAAGTGAGATACCGGTGATACTTAGTCTAGCCTTAACGGGATAATCAGCACCTGTCCCTTGTGAAATACGAGTCTAACCAGTGTATGTCTTAATAGGTTTGCTGCTGCTGCTGATTTCCTGCCCTTTAAACACTCCCACTATTTTCTCAGTAACACATTTACCAGTATCCTTTGGTCTGGCTTAGTAAAAAGCACTCAAGCACGTGTTACAATTAGATATCCTTTGATAACTGTGGTAGTCCATAAAAAAGGTAACTATTTATTCCTATATTCCTTTTTAAAAAAAGGTATTTTGAAACATTTGATACTCATGGCCTGCTTTAGGTAGACCTCCAATGGATGTTTCCTAAGATACTTCTTTCCAAAATCTGTGGCAATTAAATAGAAAATACTCAAGTTGTGTGTAATTTCATNATTAGATATCCTTTGATAACTGTGGTAGTCCATAAAAAAGGTAACTATTTATTCCTATATTCCTTTTTAAAAAAAGGTATTTTGAAACATTTGATACTCATGGCCTGCTTTAGGTAGACCTCCAATGGATGTTTCCTAAGATACTTCTTTCCAAAATCTGTGGCAATTAAATAGAAAATACTCAAGTTGTGTGTAATTTCATGTTTCTTTAAAAGCAAGAATACTATGTCATTACTAGATTACTCTGTGACTTTATAAGTAAATATCTCTTTTGTGGACTTTTAAAAACCTGTAAAAAAAAAAAAAGTTTCAGCTATTAAACACCCTACTAAATTAACACTAGAAACACTAGAAATGCAGGGTTAAACACCGGACAGTCATTTCCTTCAAAGGAGGAGCCTGCCTTCATCCTTCAAGAGGATTGGCACAAATGCAAGAGCTTCCCCCGCCATCCCGGCCACAGGGGACGATGGTGCCAAATGGAAACTCTTCCCAGAGTCTGGCCACAGGTGGACTCAGCACCAAATCCCAGGGCACAGGAGAGGGGTCGCCAGAAAGCGTCTGCACCTACTGTGCTGGAGCACACGAGATGCTCCAGGGGTCCTTTGCAGAAGGTTGTGGGAAGGTGAGATCACTTCAGGAAATGGGAGGGATTTGTAGCTTTCACAAGTCCTTGGGAGCCAGTGCGAAGGTTCTCCGACCTTCCTGGGGCAGTAGCGGCCCCGAAGGAATCAATGAATGGCCCCTCTCTAGGATCAGATGGCTTTTCCTCTTCCACTCAAGGCAGTATCCAGGCCGCGTCTTCGAGCCCGACGAGGAGTCAGCCAGGTGAACTCGACTTTCCCAACCTGGCCACCTGAAACCAGTTTGCCCGGAGGCGTGGACGTGGCTGCACTCGCACTGGGGTCCCAACGCCCCTTCGGACTCCGCACTCTGCCCCCACACCACCGCCCGGGGACCCCCACTCACCATGACGGAGATTTGTACGGCTCTGCGGGGCTGGAACAGGGGAGGGGACGGCCGCGAAGATCTCCCACTGACAGACTACTAAGGAGTCCGGGGGAGAAGTAGTGAGAGGCCCGGGGCCGGGAGGGATCCTATAAACCCGGACCCGGGCCACGTGTCAGGAGGGCGGGCACCCGACCCGCCCCGGCCTCCGCGGCCCCTCCTCCCAGCCTTAAGCCGGGTTTTACCCTCCCGGCGGAGAGAGGAGGGGCACACGGCGCTCATTGGTGGGTTCAAAAGTTCAAACTAAACTCCGAACCAGCCAGAAGAACCAGGAAAGGGGGCAGGCATCCAGGGGCCGAAGAATGGGCCGGTGGGGTGAGGAAGAGGATGCACTCGGCGACTGGAAAGAGAAGCGAGGCGAAGGGTGGGGACGGCAGTGGGCGACGCTAAGGGAGGAGGGGCGCCAGGTAAAGGGCGGCGCGGCCGCGGAGCCCTGGGGGCGCGGCTCCTCTCGCTGCCCGCCCGGTCCCTGGGCTCCAGACCCCCGACCCTGGACTGGAGGGCGGCCTAGGTGGCCTTCAGCAAGGTCCAGCCGCACAGCCCCCAGTCAGGA
>SJYA01000775.1:1460655-1495535 GCA_006410615.1 Neotragus moschatus
TTTTTTTTTATTGCTTTTCTTTTCTTGATTTCCCACCTCCTTTTAAATGAACCTTTTGGTTCCTAACAGCAAACTCCTTCCATCTGGTGCAAAAGCAGTTTTTCCCCCGCATGGAATTAATTATACTAACCCCAGCTTCCCAGGTGGCGCTAGTGGTAAAGAATCTGCCCGCCAGTGCAGGAGAGGCAAGTTAAGCAGGTTTGATCCCTGGGTGGGGATGATCCGCTGGAGTAGGAAATGGCAACCCACTCCAGTATTCTTGCCTGGAGAATCCTATGGACAGAGGAGCCTGGTGGGCTTCAGTCCTTGGGGTCTCAAAGAGTCTGACACATGCATATAATAGCTTTCACTTTTCAGATGCTTACTATGCAGAGTTGTTTGTTTTTCAGACAATGTTAATCACATGTCATCCATTAGACAAATACAGTGTCTTATCCCTGTTTTTACAGATAAAGAAACTAACTAGGGTTTAGAGTAATTCAACTAGTTGCAGGTCACACAGCTGGAGCGAGTTAGGCCCTCACTGCCTTGCACTGCCTCACCCTAAGTATACCACTCTTTGTTATGGAACCCAAGTTCCTGTGTCCCTGGCACACTGAAGCCAAATAATCCTAAACTTGGGAATTTGGAGCAGAGAAAGATTTATTGCAAAGGCTAAAAGCAAGAATAGATGTCGGGTGCACAAAAGACCTGAATCCTCAAGTCACTTTCAGGCAAGACTGTTTTCCAAATGGGTCATAGATTGCTTGACCAGCTCCCGGACCTTCTCATGGGTTGGTGGTGAAGTAACAGGGTGGTGTTTCCAGAATCTCAGTCTTTTGGTTCCAACCAGTCTGGAGTCTGTATGCTTGTGGTGGACTTGTAGTTACATCCTCCTGGTGGTGGTGTCTTAGTTTTTGCAGAACCACTCAAAGATAATGCATCAGGTTGTTATGTTTTGGGTTTCAGGAAGAACTAGGAGTCCTTGACAACAGAGTCTGTGACTCTGTTGTTCTAATCAGTAACTGCTTGGGCTTGCTCTTTGGCACTCAAGGAAGGCCTGGGAGACTTTTTTCTGTTTTCTACAAATAAAGTAGAAATAAAGTCCATTTGTGACCCAATGGACTGTAGCCGCTAGGCTCCTTCATCCATGGGATTTTCCAGGCAAAATTACTGGAGTAGGTTGCCATTTACCTCTCCAGGGGATTTTTCCCACCCAGAGATAGAACCTGGGTCTCCCACATTGCAGGCTGATTCTTTACCAACTGAGCCACCTGGAAAGCCCCAGCTCAGTTGGCAAAGAATCTCAGCAGAAATAACTACAGAAGAAAGAGACCTCTGCCCTGATTACCAAAAAGCATCTTGAGTATGCAGTATCTGAGTGGGGAGGTGTTAAGGGAACCGTCCATCCTAGCCAGGAACCATAGTAACCATTCATGTGAATTACTTTACCACAGGAGGTCCTGGTAAGCAACAGGAAACAAACCACCAGCAACCGGGGGAATTCTGGAAAGTTCAAAAGGAGATGCCTCCTGTCCTACCAACCTCCCAGGATCCTCCTTGCTGGAATCCATCCTGACTGTGTGATGTGCGCACCACCAGTAAGGACCCTGAGTCAAAAACTNCTTTACCACAGGAGGTCCTGGTAAGCAACAGGAAACAAACCACCAGCAACCGGGGGAATTCTGGAAAGTTCAAAAGGAGATGCCTCCTGTCCTACCAACCTCCCAGGATCCTCCTTGCTGGAATCCATCCTGACTGTGTGATGTGCGCACCACCAGTAAGGACCCTGAGTCAAAAACTAATCCCATTACTATAAAATCTGGGCTGTGAGCCATGTGTCAGAGCAGACCTCCTGGGCTTCCTTACCCTCCTGCTCTCTGCCGAGGCACCCCTTCTCAGTAAAATCTCTTGCTCTATCAGCATGAAACTGAGCATGACCCTATGGTCCTTCCCCCCAGCCATGTTCTCTGCCTATCTGTTGTCTGTGGAAAACTTTAGCAAAGAATACGTTTCATTAGAGAAGTGAGAAATGCAGAAACATAGGAAAACTGTCAAAGGAGATCAAATAATAATAATGTAGTCACTAAGCATAGTTAAGGACCTTTAGTTCCTTCTCAAGGATTACAGATAATATTCTGAGACATGTCCTGTGAGCTGTCTTACAGATACTGAAACCCCAGGTGTAAAAGTTAACTACATGATGACCAGACTGTACCCAGGACATGAGCTGCCACAATTCCAAAAACTGTTCTCAGACAAATGGGAACAAACAGACACTGGAACTGAAGATTACTGTACCTAAAACAATCAAGATGATGCTAGTCAGACTACCAGTGACCAATCTGAAGATGACTGTCAGAGCTGACTATGCTGTTTCTGTACATAGCCAACCCCCCTCCCTACTCTGTGTATAAAAGCTTCTCCCCCTGCTTGTCAGGGGGTGGAATCAGCCTTTGGACAGATGTCTGCCCCGCACTCCCCTCCCCCCGACCCAGTTGGCGGCATCTGAATAAAGCAAACTTTCCTTTCCACCAACCATGCCTGTTTATTGACTTTTGGGCAGCGAGCAGCCAGACCCTACCTTTCAATAATAAGTATGTGTGTCTCCTTGGATGATTCATTTCTCAGTGTTAGGCTGCTGGAAGGGGTTCCCCCCTTCCTGCAACCCTTTCATCGTGTTATCCTAATTCTTAAATTCCTCAGCCACCTCTGAGTGATAGAATTTATGGAAATACTCAGACACAGACATAGAAAACAAACTTATGGTTACATAAGGGGAAGGGAGAGGAAGGGCAAATTAGAAGTTTGGGATTAATATGTACACACTACGGTAAAGAATCTGCCTGCAATACAGGAGACCTGGATTTGCTCGCTGGGTTGGGAAGATCCCCTGGAAAAGGGAATGGCTACCCATTCTAGGATTCTTGCCTGGAGAATTCCATGGACAGAGGAGCCTGGTGGGGTACAGTCCATGGGGTGGCAAAGAGTCGGACAGGACTGGGAGACTAACACTTTATGTACAAAATGGATAATCAACAAGGACCTACTGTACAGTACAGGGAATTACACTCAATATGTTGCAATAGCCTGTAAGGGAAAACAATCTGAAATATATATATATATATATAATTGAATCACTTTACACCTGAAACTAACACAACATTGTAAATCAACTGTACTTCAATTTAAAAAAGAAATATTCTACTGAATAGTAGAAGAATATGTTAAAGGACTTTTTCCTGAAGTAGAAAATGGCAAAATGAGTTTCAGATACTGAATAGGTAGAACTCAAGATACACTCCAACTCATACACACAAAATGGATGCTGTGGAAATGTGTACAGAGATTCCTTTTCAAACTACAGTACATAATTCCTTCATTCATCAAATGCTTATTGAGCACTCATTGTGTGGCAAGATATTCTGAAATTTGGAATAACTAGCACTTTAGTCTTGTTAGATATTTTAGTCTTAATTAGTAGAGCTTTCCCATTTTAAAATTCATGCCACAAATATATACTTAGCAGAGTTTCTCAGTTCAGTTCAGTCGCTCAGTCGTGTCTGACTCTTTGACAGCCCATGAATCGCAGAATGCCACGTCTCCCTGTCCATCACCAACTCCCGGAGTTCACCCAGACTCACGTCCATCGAGTCAGTGATGCCATCCAGCCATCTCATCCTCTGTTGTCCCCTTCTCCTCCTGCCCCCAATCCCTCCCAGCATCAGAGTCTTTTCCAATGAGTCAACTCTTCGCATGAGGTAGCCAANCCCCCTGCGCGCAGTAGCTGCGACACACAGGCTTAGCTGCTCTGAGGCATGTGGAATCTTCCCAAGTCAGGGGTCGAATCCGTGTCTCCTGCATAGCAGGTGGACTCTTTACCACTGAGCCACCAGAGAAGCCCCTCTACATTCTTTTAAAGTGATGCCTTTTGGTCCTCCCTTTGTTTAGCCAAGCACTCACTATTGTTACTTGCTTTTGCACCTGTCAGCCAGACTGGCAGCTCTGAAGGAGGGAGTACCTCCACGTGTTTCCCTGGATGCCAAATATTGCTCCTCGTTTTCAGATGTAGGCAACGATGGCGCTCATTTTCACTACCTCACTTGGAAACCTTCAGTGACTCTTCACTGTCCCTAAAAGTAGTCCACAGGCTTTTTTAAATTGCATGTGCCTATCGGTGGACTAATGTTTGCACATCCTCTGATATACACACACATGTAATTTATTTTTAAGTTATTTATACACTATTATACTTCTATTTTATATAAATCATAAACATCTACCAATATAGAGAGTTTAAGAGGATGACATTTAATTTGTAATATTTCCTTTCTGTACCTTTTATATATTCCACTCTGGAGACCATTGTTCTGTAGAATAAAATCCAGGTTTTTTAAAAAACCATAGTCTTCAAGGACTTCCTTGGTGGTCCAGTGGTTAACAGCCTACGCTCCCAATGCAGGGGACCCAACTTCCATCTATTCCTGTTAAGGGAATTAAGAGCCCACCTACATGCTGCAATTAAAGATCAGGCATGCTTCAAGGAAGATCCCACGAGGTGCAACTAAGACCTAGCACCCAGTATAGCCAAATAAATAACTAAAATAACAACAATGAAAACAGAAACACAGCCTTCAAGCTGGGATCTAGGTACCCTTAGGGTACACAGCATAGATGGTATAAGAGGCTCCATTTCCAGATTCTGAGCTACCAAATGTGTCCTCTCCTGGAAGTGATCTGTTGGGGCACAGCTGGCATGGAGCTGACTTCTCTTTTCCAGCCTCCTCTTTCCAATTGTTCTGACCCTTCACAAGAGAAAGGTACTCCTCAGCCACCCTGAACTCTGATTTGTTACCAAAGGAAGGGATGATTTGAGAATGTACTATGCCCGAGGCAGAGTCTCTTGAGATCCTGGTAAGAAATACCAAAAAGAGCAGCGCCTTATTTCATCCCCTGAACAGATTCCCAGCAACCCTCTGTGCCCTAGACAGTGACTGTCTTAGAATTAGAAGTCACAAGTGAGATGCTGGAAGACCTTAAAGTAATATAGTGTTCTTAATTTAAAAACAGAGCTAGGGGCTTCCCAGGTGGCTCAGTGGTAAAGAATCTATTTGCCAATGCAGGAGACACTGGTTCGATCCCTGATCCGGGCAGATCCCATATGCCAAAGAGCAACTAAGCCTGTGACCTCAACTCCTGAGCCTGTGCTCCAGAGGCCAGGAGCCCAACTACTGAGCCCACGTGCTGCAAATATTGAAGCCCACACACCCTAGAGGCTGTGCTCAGCAACAAGAGAAGCCACCGCAATGAGAAGCCAGCGCTCTGCAACTAGAGAGTAGTTTCTGCTCGCCACAACTAGAGAAAGCCCTCACAGCAGCAAAGACTCAGCACTGCCAAAAGTAAACTATTATCAAAAAACTTTTTTAAATGGAGGCTAACTTTTCCTAATAGAAAATAAGCCTGCTTAACTGCCTAGTTTGATCATGTAGACCGGTTTTGCCAATGTAGTGGTATTTTTCATAAGGGAAATGGGCTGGCTCTGTGACTCCTCCTTGGTGATAAAAATACACGTACAGTACTTATCTGATAGACAATACACCAGAAATGTCATCATTCGCAACTATTTCAACCTCTGATGACCACTGCCTTAAACAAACACTCACAATATCGTAACCACCTCAGATTCTTTCCCACCTAATCTCCTCTTAGCCTNGGAAATGGGCTGGCTCTGTGACTCCTCCTTGGTGATGAAAATACACGTACAGTACTTATCTGATAGACAATACACCAGAAATGTCATCATTCGCAACTATTTCAACCTCTGATGACCACTGCCTTAAACAAACACTCACAATATCGTAACCACCTCAGATTCTTTCCCACCTAATCTCCTCTTAGCCTTTGCCTTAATTTAAAAATGAGCTAAGGGCTTCAGGCTTTGGCCAAACCACACTCAGGCTGCAGGCCATTCTTCCAAGTCTATACCTGTGTGTGTTCACGTTAGTCCTTCTATCAGAAATACCCTTCCTTGTCATCTCTGTATGCTGAATTCCTATCTAATTATCTGCTTGATCTGAAGCACTAATTAGGCATTGAGGATGCAAAATAAACATAATAATAGCCTTAACCCTGTCTTCACAGGATGTAAGAGTCTGTAATGGGAGACAGGTAAGCAATGACAATATGCCATGACAGAGCTATGATGGGGAACCACAGGGCGAAGGGAGCTCAGCAGAGGCACCCTCCCTTCACCTGGGGAAGTCAAGGAAATCTTGGAGGAAGTAGCCAGAAGGACAAGACCCACTGCTGAGCAGGAGTTAGCCTGACATTTTGCAGGAGGGAGAAGAAGACTGGTGCTGAGAGAACAACAGTGAGTTGAACTGATGTTGTTAAGGCAAGTCCTCTGTGAAGTCAGGATTTTCATCACAAGAGACACACTTACCTAACCCTAAGGTCCAGATAGAAACTTCTACTAAGCCCAATCTGTTTCATGTCTTTGAACGAAGGATCACATTTCTCTCAAAAGCCCAATTTAGAACAGGCTGAAAGTCAAGGGAAAGGTCATCTTTAGAAAAAATTTCCCTTGTGTTTTTTTTTTTTTTGCCAAACACAAAATATTTGAATCCCAAGCTCAACTGCTAGGGGCATGGGTAGACTTTTTATATTGGGTTCACCAGAAATAGTGCCCAGTGACTACTCTTGAGACATCTGTGAGGAAGGCCAGGGCGGGCTGTAGATGTGGCTCTGTTCTGAGGGTGCAGGCACCCTCTAAACAAACAAGGTAATGAAAGAAGAAACACCATGGGAGAGAGAAATTCAGTTTCCAGGGACTGCTTTGTGCCATGCACAAGGAAGGGGTCATGAGGGCTTAAACTGCCTGGGCCTCAGGGCTCCACCTCCGCTGCCCTCCTGCACTGTTCCAAGCCAGAGACCGTGACAGCACCTTCACCAAGAGTCGCTCAATTCCACGGCATGTCACCACTCACTCTACTGATGTGTTATAAGTTGTTTATTTCTATTAAAGACTCTCCTTAACAAATACCATAGTAGAAGCGAGGTCTAACAGATGCGGCATCAGCCATTAAATAATTCCTCTACTGGTGACAATCTGACACCCAATAACTCTTTGCTCATTCAAAATAGAAAATATACTGAATCTTCTCTGATACAGTCCTTTCTTACATCATCACAGTGGAGTGTCATTTTATTTCTCATCCTGATTTCCTAGTTTATTTTCTTCCAGCATCCATTTGGAGGGTTCACATTTTCTCTGTGACACTATTCACTATGGCAGTAGAATCAGGCAGGTCTCATACATGAGGGCTTAGATATACAAGCACCAAAGGATGTCTCTATAAGACACTGACTACATACAAAAGTGACATGACAAGGACCCCAAGAACTACATCACCAGTTAGGTGCCAACATGTTTATATTGTTGGTAAAGCACTTCATCTTTTTCAGGAAACCCATTATGAGCTGATCCCAGAAAACAAACACTCATTTTTGTTAGAATGTTATTATCAAGCTCTGGAGGGTGAGGACTATGATTGATAACATTTTCCTATTACAAATGTTTCCTATCAGTGACACCATATTTTTCCAGATGGGTGGGCCAACTGTATTTCTGCTCTAAATCTTGCTTTCTTCCAGTTCCCCAGGAGTTTTCTGATTGTGGCCTTTAACAAAGGTCCCAGCAATGGTAAATTGAGGTTTGTTTTGCAGTATGTATATAAATGTGTTTGCAAATAGGTTTAGATCCTGGTGTGGAAAAAGCCTGCAGTCTCCTAAATAGAAAAATCATCAAGTAAATCAGAACTGACTTAAGAGTTTGGAAAACAGTAGTGCGTCTAAGTGACCTTGTATCAAACCATGGCCAAGGCCACATTCCAACACAGCCCCACTCCCACATTAATTTAATTTCTGTCACCCTCTTCATCTTTTACAATTCCTTCCATTCAGCAAAATCAGTTCCATTCAACAGAACAAATACATTGTGACTTTTGCACCTTGTACCTCCTCGTGTGCACTGATGGAAAATACGGTTTTAGTTTTCAGCGTTGCACCTAAGAACATGGCAGGCTGGGGGCTGGGTAATGAAATGAATTAAGCCTCCTCTTCTCAGGAAGCCCCAGGTTTTCCTAACACCCATATACCATATGCCAGTTCATTTAGGCCGGAGGGCTCCTCAAAACTGAGGCCATCTTCTTGCAGGGTCAATTTTGTCTCTTTTNGTAAGATTGGGACTTTGATATGCTTCTCTTTGGAACATCCTTAATGTTTATCAGCTTTTAACTAGTGTTGTAAGCCCAATGGCAGAATTTGGAGATCTCAGTTCTTCTGTTCATGGCTTTTTATTCACTGTGACTAATAAGCTTCCTAATAAATCCTTGCCAGACTTAATATTTGTATATTCTTTTGTGTTCTTAGTAGTAATTATGAAACCTTTGTTGAGAACTGTATGAAATTTTGAAATCTCTTGTTATTTTGGATTAGGTAGATCATAAGTACCATAGTTGTATCAACCTAGATTAGTGTCTCCAGGAAAGGTCAGGCCACATTCTGTACAGTAGGGTAAAAACATTCCTACACCCACTAACCCACATTTTGTAAAGAAGCTGAGGTTAAAACCTTTTCATTTCTCATGTAAGGAAGTATCTTGTGGGGTGGTTTACAAAAATAAAGGAGAACAAATTCTCGAGATTATCAGAAGAAATGATGGTGAGGAAATTAAGTGAGCAGCAGATACAGTCTGAAGGTGGACCCAAGACTGGACTTAAGTTTTGAGAATCAGTAGTACGTTTGGACTTAAGTTTTGAGAATCAGTAGTACGTCAAGGCTGTATATTGTCACCCTGCTTATTTAACTTATATGCAGAGTACATCATGAGAAACGCTGGGCTGGAAGAAGCACAAGCTGGAATCAGGATTGCCGGGAGAAATATCAATCACCTCAGATATGCAGGTGACACCACCCTTATGGCAGAAAGTGAAGAGGAACTAAAAAGCCTCTTGATGAAAGTGAAAGAGGAGAGTGAAAAAGTTGACTTAAAGCTCAACATTCAGAAAACAGGTCATGGCATCTGGTCCCATCACTTCATGGGAAATAGATGGGGAAACAGTGGAAATAGTGTCAGACTTTATTTTTGGGGGCTCCAAGATCACTGCAGATGGTGATTGCAGCCATGAAATCAAAAGACGCTTACTCCTTGGAAGAAAAGTTATGACCAACCTAGATAGCATATTCAAAAGCAGAGACATTACTTTGCCAACAAAGGTCCGTCTAGTCAAGGCTATGGTTTTTCCAGTGGTCATGTATGGATGTGAGAGTTGGACTGTGAATAAAGCTGAGTGCTGAAGAATTGATGCTTTTGAACTGTGGTGTTGGAGAAGATTCTTGAGAGTCCCTTGGACTGCAAGGAGATCCAACCAGTCTATTCTGAAAGAGATCAGCCCTGGGACTTCTTTGGAAGGAATGATGCTAAAGCTGAAACTCCAGTCCTTTGGCCACCTTATGTGAAGAGTTGACTCATTGGAAAAAACTCTGATGCTGGGAGGGATTGGGGGCAGGAGGAGAAGGGGACTGCAGAGGATGAGATGGCTGGATGGCATCACTGACTCAATGGATGTTTGAGTGAACTCCTGGAGTTGGTGATGGACAGGGAGGTCTGGCGTGCTGCAATTCACGGGGTCGCAAAGAGTCGGACATGACTGAGCAACTGAACTGAACTGAACACCAGTTGGACTTAAGTATCTTAAAAGANGTTTGAGTGAACTCCTGGAGTTGGTGATGGACAGGGAGGTCTGGCGTGCTGCAATTCACGGGGTCGCAAAGAGTCGGACATGACTGAGCAACTGAACTGAACTGAACACCAGTTGGACTTAAGTATCTTAAAAGAGACTGGAAATAGTATTTTCTTCCTTGCAGAAAATAGAAACACTTGATAATGGGAATTAGTGTTGAATTTGATCCTTTTGAGAGAATTCCTCTGAATCGGCCCACACAGTTGTTAGCCTGTTTCTCCAGCCTGTCCTGGGAAAAGTCTGCCACCACCAAGCCTGTCAAGCCTCAGAATTTCTAACTATGCAGTCTGAAATCAACCAGAATGCTAACATTATTCCTGATGCACTAAGGATAGTACTCACTCTGCCACAGGCTCTATGTCACTTGGGTCATTTGGAGATAAAAAAGAATGACTATATTTAATTTGGAGTAGGGGGGGAAATAAAGTTAGAAACGTTAGAGCAGACTAGCCCTTCATTAATCCCACTGATTAAAGCACTAGTCATAGGTAGCCTCTGGGGCAAAGCCTCTGAATTTGAGCTTCCCTTTGAAGAGTTTGCTTTAATTGCCACAGTGTCTCAAGTGATTGGGGTGCAGGAGGAATTGTTTATTTTTCCACAAGCAGACCCAACCAGGAGTATGGGAGAAGGGGCAGGTGTGTTGTCTTCATCCACTCTCCGCTTCCAGTACTGGGTCCTTGGTCTGCTGTGGACCTCTGGACTAAAAGTTTTCCTGTTCAGGGCCTCCTCTGACCTGCTGAGCGCTTAAGACCAAAGACCCTCTTAACTTGGGGAAAAGTGCTTTGCTGAGCTTCCAGATACTGTTTTCTTTCAGTTCAAAGAAAAATCAGCATAGGTTACACTGGGCAAGTGAGTCCTGAGCTGCTGAGTGCTGCCTCATTTCCTGTGTGCGGATGGCCACAGGCTCTGTCAGGGACGTGGTCCTTCAACCTTGCCTCTCCTTCCAGACTTTATGTGGGCTCTGAGTCCCGCTCCGTTTTACCGGTGCAACAAGGAGCAAACAGTGACCTCAGTGGTCCCTGACTGAAACCCTTTTTGTTAACAACTGGAGCCTACCAACGGTAGTATTTTGTGCACTGCGCATGCCATAACTTGCTGAGGGTAGAGCTAAGATAACACTTCGGATTCCTGACCAGTTGCCCCAGACACTGCTGATGCCAGTGTCCTTTCTTTTCCCAGGGTCCTTTTTAGAGTCATTAAGTCCTCACACTGTGATTTTACACTGTACAAAGCATTTCCACATGACCTCATTTGAGCCTTAGCAGGAAAGCTGTGAAGCAAGCAGGGTGGTTATTACCGCCGTTTTATAGCTCAGGAAGCAGGTGCAGAGGCAGCATTTGAGTAATCCTGAGATTGCTGTTTACTTCCCTCCCCTGAGCCTGTTTCCTTATCTTTAAAAGTAAGACCGGAAGACCAGACAGCCTCAAAGGGTCTTGTCAGCTGGAGTGTGTGACTCCAAGATCCTGGAATAGGACCAGTGGTGGGTACCCCAAGACCATAACGGATGGGAAGGCGGGAAACGACGCTTGAGAATGCGTCTCCTTCGGGAAGAATGTCTCTCCTTCAGGAGACCGACGCATGGGTGGTGGTAGCAAGTGGAAATCACGGGGGCGTCGTCTAGNCCACAGACATTTACAGTCAACATGCTGCACGTTATGCCCCTTCCCCAGCAAAACTGACAGTAATGGGCACAACCAGATAAGTCTTCTGTAGAGAAGAGAAATCTTAGAGGCCCGTTGTGGTTTTGGAATATAGTGTTTCAAAGATCTTCACTGTTGTTAACACTTCCTAAAGCTAAAAATGGTGGATTTTATTATTATGGTATAATTGTTATTTAAAGCAATCCATAAAGCAGAGTGAAAAACAGAACCCTATAGGGGCTTTCTTTCATTTATCCCACCCTGCTGTATTTACAAAATAATAAAAGAGGTGATCAGAAGCAAATTGGAAAAAAACGGGCAGAAGGTTGAATTTCAAGGTGATTGTGCTTATCATTTCTCATTATGGCCCCTCATTTTTATTCCAGGGTTGTTGCAGTTTCATTTCTAGAGTCCCTCCTCCTCTCCCCACTTCCTTTTTCTCTTCACTCATTTGACAGGAGCCTCCGCAGTCATCGGCCTAGAATACGTCATCGTTATCCACTGGGAGAGAAGTGTGGTACCACCTTTCTCCCCCTATGGCTGAAGCTCGCGGAAAGAAGATGACAACTGCGTTTCTGCTCCTGACCCAGCGTGATTTTTGGGAACTGTTAACCTGCAAGATGATGCCAAATCGCAGCCTCCCTCCTTTTATGCTGTATAGAGTTTTAGGTTGCCCTTCATTAAGCTGATGCTTTTCCCTACAGAGCTCTGTCCTTCACGTTGCCCAAATGGTGTGCTAATAACCTTCTCCTCCCTTCTACTTGCAGAGATTCAGTACGTTAAGCCTAAGAGTTGTACATCCCCCTTTGTCTTCTTTTAAGGGAGTGAAGACCCATAGGTGGACAATTTTATTTAGATTAATCATGCTGTTTATCAGGTTGATGTTCTCTTGACATGAAAATTTCCATCTCCCATCAAGGCATAGCTGCAGGCATTTATTATAGGCTCTGGTTCAAAGCAAGCCCTCTCTTTTGAGCAGTAGCACCAGAAATTAGGAACCTGAGTGGAGGAGAAGCTTCATGAGGGTCCAGAAAGAAGGAAAGCTGGGCCCCCAAGTCCTGGTTATAACTACTGTAGCCTTCACAATCTGGATCCAACCAAAGGAACACTGAGAGCACAGTGTCTGGAGTACAAAGAAGAGTGATGGATATACAGTAACTTGACTGAGTCAGGGACAGGACCCAAGACATGCCTGACCTTTGTTTATCTGCAGAGAAACAGGAGTAAAGGAGGAGCTCTCTCCCTCAGTGTTACAAAAGTGTCCTTGGGGAGAGGACGCAGGAACAGGGCAGCTGATAACATTAATACTGTGCGGGCACACACCTCCCCATCCCCAGGACTGCTGAACCATGTGTTAGTAATAGTAAGCCAGTCCACAGGGACACAGCTCTGAGCCTCTCCTGTCAGTCCTCAGAGGGAGTCGGCTCCGACAGGCAAAGTGGCTCTTCTGAGGGGGGAGGGCTGCCTGCTTTCTCTTTGTTCTTCCTTGGAAAATAGGCTCTCTCTTAAGTCTCATAACCAGCTGCTTCCATCTCTCAGAGGAAGGCAAAAAAAAGTTAATTCCCAATAAAAATTTGGACAGTATATTTTTCAGAGCCCTGAAATCTGACTGTGAAATGCAGGGGCAAACTCATTAAAATTCTAACACGCTGTAAGTTTTATTCTGGGTTTCTAGGCAAAAATTTCAAAAAGGTGCCCCTCCTTATCAAATAAAAATATAATAAAAAGGTCATCTTCAGAAAGGGGTAATAGAGACAGTGCTTTGAATCCTTCTTAACCTAATAATAGATGTAGTGCACTCTATTCTTAAGAATCTCTTCCTCACAGGTATGATTTAATGAGCATATTCCTTTGTCTGCTAAGAAATAAGGGCTCTCTGAGAAGTCACACTTTTTTATACTGCAAGTGATTTTTTTTTTCTCATAAGAATGATTTAATATAGCTCCCTTAAAGATAAAGACATTCAGTATTGCCTGTCCCTGACTTACGTGTGGAATTAAGAGAAAGAATGTTTGTTCTTCTATCAGGAATAGGCCTGAGACACCCCAGGCACTCAGAGCATCTGCTCCCTGGACTGATTCTTAAACCAAAGCTACACATGGCTTCCGTGCTTGACAGCTGAGGTGGCCTTTTATATCCAGTTGGAATTTCTGTTTGGGCCTGCTTGAATGGGCTTGCCCACACAACAGAAAATGGGCTCTGTTGGTCAGGAAACTTAATGGGCTGAGGACTAGGCTAATATTTTGGAAATGCTGTAGGTTCATTTCCTCCCAAAATAAAGTACCTTCGGTCCCTTCAAGTGGCATCTTCAGGCTCTTTAAGACAATTCCAACTTTTGGGGATTTTATGTGCTCACTAAATATCAGGTATTTTGTCCAGAGTAACAGAACATCTCACATTTGTATTCAATGTGAATACAAATACTTGGGCCCTGTGGAGAGCATCTCTCTACCAGCTCCTGGGGAACCTTGTTCTTTCCAGCAGGTTAAAGAGGAAGTGAGAACAACCTCCAGCCAGGGAAGCAGCCCAGTGTAAGTACGTGATCTGATGGCCCAAGTTCTACAGGTAAGCTTCTAAAATGATTCTGAAGCTAGACAAGAAACAAATGAGCAGGTGTTAAAGGATTATATATACCTTTGTATTAACAGAAAAATTGGATAAAATAGCACTGGGCATGTATAGTCATAATACTACCCTTTGTTTAGGTTTTTACCTGTTACCCAGAGAGTATATTACAGAATGCCTTTCATCTGACCAGTTCAAAGTTCTTTCCAGTGTTAAGCTCATACATTAAGGCACTTCAATTTAACAACTAACAAGCACTTTAGGGGCAAGAGCCATGTCTTGCTTGCACTTCGTTTATGTTTTGCACAGTGTGGCCAGCAGGTATTAGACAGTAGGTGCTCAGGGAATTCTATCTTAAAAAAAAAAAAAAAAATATATATATATATATATATATATATAGGCTGTGCTTTAATCCTGAGATTAGGCCTGCCTTTTTTGTCACATCTGAAGAAAATGGATAGTGGTACTTTGTGGACAGAAAATGCTCTGATAATGACCATAGCAGCTGACTTTGCTAGACCAGAAACTGTGTAAATACGTCACACAAATTATCTCATTTAAACCTCACCACAGCCCAACAGGCTTCGTTTATTATTATTACTATCGTTATTTTACATATGACAAGATATTATTCAAGTCACACAACTAATACAGAGTCACATCAGGGACTTGAATCTAGAGAGAGATCCAGCTCCAAGGTGCGTGCTCTGAAGTATGTTCCTGCTCCAGAATATCTAATAACGACACTTCTAGCTCCATTTACTACCTTCTTTGAGGGGTTGCCTCACAACATAATATCTGGGAGGGAGAGAGGGAAGAAAGTAAGCAAACGCAGTTCATAACGTACACATTTCAGTTTGTGTAGTTTTGATGTTCTTGCCTATATATTATCTCATTTAATCCCCATAGCACTGTCAAGTATGTTACTACTGTCTCTTATATATAAGGAATATATCTCTGGAGAACGGGCTGATTTTTTAAAAAGTAAATGCTTAACTTCTTAGCTGAGAGGCAACAAATCTGATAACACTGTCCTTGCCCTAAGCATCTCACCTCCGCTGAGAGTGGTGGTATGAGTTCTTCTTATGTTTCTTTCCTCTTTTACCAACACTCCAGTGAGCCGTAAAGCTTATGCTTATCTCTACTTGTCCCATCAATGCAGATACAATTAAATGTTGACTCACTATGGAATAAGCCATTTCAAAAGCTGAGGCAAGGTAGAGAGGAAACAGTAAAAGGAAATGCTATGTGATGTAACAAAAAGAATGAATTAGATTTAAATACATGGCTAAGAAAAGATCTCCACAAGGCATAGTAAGTTAAAAAAAGAAAGAAAGGTGAGCAAGCTGCAGAATAAAAAGTACAACCATGGTGCCATCTATGTTTTAGATACAAAACAGTGTAATACAAATATACACACATCTATGCAAACACATACAGAAAACAACTGGTTACACCTCAAATTGATAATAGGTTTATCCGGAGGCTGAGGTGCACAGTATTAGCAGACTTCTTTGTTATCTTTTTATTAAATAATTTATTCAAATAATATGTATATAAGAGAGAAAAAAAAGGACAGAAAAGAAACAAGTGCTACTGTTAGAAAATGAAAGGTTAGCAACAAAAAAGTAAACGATACAAACACACAAACTAAAATCCACTACCTCATTCATGTCCACAAGAGACTAATAGATTAGAAGAGATTCCTCATGCTAGCATTATCATTATCAGTTGTGTGGTTTTTTAAATGTAATGTTTCCTGACTCTACCAGAACTACAGGGCTGCGAAGTACACTGGGCTTGGAGCCAGATGACTGGGTACAAGGCCTGACTCTGCATTTCTCTGTAACCTTGGGCTAATTTCTCAGGGCCCTCGTTTCCTTATCTATCAAGATAACAGTAACATACTTCAGAGGGTGCTTTGAGGAGTAAATGAAATAATGCTCAGGAAAGAGCAGCAAAATCATGCAGACTGACATTTATAAATGTGTTTGTGCTTTTCTTCCCATTCTCTCTCCTCCACTTCAGACAATGATTATTTTATGTACCTTTAGATGTCTGAGTGCCCCACAATGAAGCAGAGTTAAATTAACAAACCATTAATCTTCAGATAACATTTGCTAATAATAGGCCTCCATTACTTGAAGCTATAGTTATGCACATGTATAGTTTTTAAGCTTAAATAACCTGTATTCATGTATTTATCTTAAGGAATATATCTGCTTCCATCTATAAAATATGTTCTTTTCTTATAAAACCTACTTTTGATACAAAANCACAATGAAGCAGAGTTAAATTAACAAACCATTAATCTTCAGATAACATTTGCTAATAATAGGCCTCCATTACTTGAAGCTATAGTTATGCACATGTATAGTTTTTAAGCTTAAATAACCTGTATTCATGTATTTATCTTAAGGAATATATCTGCTTCCATCTATAAAATATGTTCTTTTCTTATAAAACCTACTTTTGATACAAAAACTACAATATCCAAACAGAGAGGCCATTTAAAATATAAGCCAAAAATGCATTACGCTTTTTTTTTTTTTGCATCTTAAAACATGCTTATTTGTGGTCCTACTAAAATTTCAGGCTGTTCTGAAATTTGAGTAGCCAATTATAAACCTTATAATAAAAAGGATTGCAAAAATAATAAGAGAAATACCATCACCAATGTAATTAAGCACAAAAGAGGAACATGAACACATTAATAAATATCAGTTGCCTACCACAGCCTCACGCCGCATGATCTAACTATTTTCAATTACAGCCTCACCTTTGAAACAGAGCCAGGTTCTCATCTGCTTTTGCTGGATGTGCCTGTGTTCAGAGGCGCAGGTACCTGAAGATTTCTAGTGAAGTAAGAAAGAATCCAGTTTAAGTTGTTTTGCAGTTTGAGTTCAGAAGGGATTCATATTTAAAGGAACCAGTTCCAAGCAGACAAAGCACGCCTCCCTCCCAAGCTCCTCCACACCATTAAACTGGGCTGTCATTTTAGAGGTGGGCGCTCATTGTTCACTTTCTTCTACTCTAATTAGACTTGACAGATTGCTCTTTCTAGCTAGACTGGCTATTGCCAAGAACAGAGAGGAAGAGATGAGGCCAACTTTGTCTTTATGCCCTTGGAATCAGCTCCCCACCCCCATTCCCAGTCCACAAACACAGAAAGGAATCCCCAGCCGCTCAAATCTGTTCTCCTTCTCCTCTAGCCTCCTTCTTACTTGGCCCCTGGCAGTCTCAGCACCACTGACCTTCCTTACTTTCAATACTGTGAGATTCAAACCCTTATAGGCTGTGTGAGTGGAATAAGTGTACACTAACATTTAATTTATATCTTTCATATTAATATTCTTTTTTTTTCTCTCCTGCAGGCCTGGGGGGAAAACAGACCAGCTTACTAAAGAGAAAGACACTGCAATTCTACCCAGGAGCAGCAAATACTCATTGCTTCATAAGACAGAGCTCTAGAAGGATTCAGGCCCTGGCACTGCGTCCACGCTTCTGAAGCAAATCCCTCGCCCCCTGCCTTCACTTTCCATATCTGTAAAATGCCGTCAATAATTCTTGAACCTTTATCATATCATGTTACACTGGTATTATATAAGAATTAGATAATAAAATTTTAGGGCTGGAAAGAATCTAAGAGATCATCTAGTCTAGTATCTTCCTTTGGAAGACTGAAAAGCACAGGCTGAAAGGAGGAGGCGCCAGGCGCAGTTATGAAATCAGTTCACAGGCTTTGAACACATGGTGCCGAACAATAGCTTGCTAATCAGCTTTGTCACTAACATGCCTTCTCCTGGTTTAGCCTATGCTTGATAAGAAGCTTGATTGGCTGGGAAAGCACCTTTCTTTCTCCAAGGAAGAAATTCCCCTCACCCAAGAGCTATGTTTTCAGAAATGCTTCCCTTTACTAAGAACCAACCCAGTGGTCTTGTAATAGAACCTGACTCACCCGATGCCACATGCCTCTCACAGTGGCCCAGGATGACACTCAATAGGCTGAGGTCTGGGGCCCTGCTCTCAAATAGGGGTGGGCCTGAATTTGACCTAAGCCTGGCTGTGCCTACAGCCTCGAGAACTGTGCGCAGTAGAGACTGTCAGGAATTTCTTCTTGGAACACATCTAGTGTTTCTAGGTTGGAATGTAAATCCCTTCATTTATCATTCATTCACTTACAACCTTTTAATAAAAGCCCATGTCTTGCTAATCCCCTGAAAGCTGATAAGACTACTACAATGAGTAGGACCCAGCCTCAAGGAGCTTTAAAGAACCAGAAGTGTAAATTGCTTAGGTGCAGTGGAGCACGGTGGGAACCAGGATGGAAGAGGAGATGGTCAACTTACCTTGGTGGGGGTTTAAGGAATCAGAAAAATGTCACAGAAGAGGTAATACTTGAGCTGAGCTTTGGGAAATGAAGGTTATTTTCCAGGTGGAGTGAGGCAAGTGCGTGGCATTCAGATAGACAGTGAGTCTGGTGCTTGGCGGGGGGGAGAGAGGAGGGGGGCAGGGGTTTTTTGGTCTGCTTAGTATGAGGAAGCATCGCACTAAACTGGAAATTTAGGTGGAGACCAGTGAAAACATTATATGACAAATGAAGAAGTTTAGATTTTATTGTGGCAGCTCATGGGGACCTTTGAAGATTTTCAAACAGGAGAGTAACGTGATCCAAACTGCTGTTTTGAAAGATGGCTCTGACGGCAGCATAGAAGATAGAACCGGAAGAGGTAGGAACAAGCAAGACCCAAGATAGAAAGACAATGCAAAAATTTAGGTGAGACAAGACAGCTAATTCAATCTCTTTAAAGAGCCAGGAGGGGGAATTCCCTGGTGGTCCAATGGTTAAGACTCCACACTTCCACTGCAGGGGGCCCAGGTTCAATTCCTGGTGGAAAGACTAAGATCCTACAAACCACACGGTGTGGTCAAAAAATTAATTAATGTTAAAAAGATTTCAGTGGGAAGGATCAAGGAAAGGGAACTGTTTTACTTTCCAAGAGGCTTCAACTACATGCAGTGTGTGGACCTTGTCTGGATCTTGATTCAAACAGGCCAGCTGCAAACAGAACATCTGGAAGAAAAACATAGTATTAGATAATATTAAGGCATTCTTGTTAACTTGGTTAGGTGTGAAAATGCTACTGTGGTAGTATAACACAACAGCATACTGAAATGTTTATGAGTGACATGTCATGGTGTCTGGATTTGCTCTAAAACATGGTAGAAATAATAGATGAAGTAGCTACGGCAGAAAGTTAATAATTATTCAGCTCAGATGATGGGTATGTAGGGTTTTCTTACACTCCATCTATAGCTGAAAATCTTCAAAATAAAAAACTAACATTTTGGTAAAGGAGCATGATATGCTAAGGCTTCCCAGGTGGCCCAGTGGTAAAGAACCCACCTGCCAATGCAGATATGGGTTTGATCCCTGGGTTGGGAAGCTCCCCTGGAGAAGGAAATGGCAACCCACTCCAGTATTCTTGCCTGGAAAATCCCACAGACAGAAGAGGTTGGCAGGCTACCTGCCATCCATGCAGGTCACATAAGAGTTGGACACAATTTGGCAAATAAACAATGAGATGCTAAATTAAAGAAATTATAATGAGAACAGAGAGAAGAGAGCTATGAGAGATACTAAACAAGCAGAATGAACAGTACTCAGTGACTGATTATAAGTGGTTAGTGAAATTGAACAACTGCAGTGACTTCCAGTTTTTTGCTTGAGTGGGTGGGAAGATAGGAAAGAGTTTACTCTTTCAGGGATGCAGAATTGGACTTTCAGTGAAACATCAGCTTAGTGCTGTGTAGTAGACAATTGGACACACAGATCTTTGAAGCTCAGGAGAGCACCTGGGGTGGGTGGTGTGGATTTGTGAGCTGTCAGCTCACCAGCACGTGGGTGATGACTCAAAGCATTGAAAGAGCATGGCAGGTGAGAAGGGAAGATGGCGAAGGAAGAAGCCCAAGGCATACTTACATTTAAGAAGTGGGGACAGGAAGACCTTGCAAAAGAGATTGAGAAGAATGGCCAGAGGCATATGAGGAGAAACAGGGAAAAATAATTTCTGGAGAATCTGTGAAGAAACAATGGGTCAATAGAATCAAATATCCCAAGTTAAAAATATGAAACCCATTGGATTTAGCATGTAAGTGATAATTGCCAAAGAACATTCAGTGGAGTATAAATTGAAGAGGGGAGAATAAGTGAAGCCTGGAAGATGAGGGAGAGGGTTGGATGGTCCTCATGGGAAGAGGGAGGTGGCTAGAAATGGATTAGTTCTTTTAAATGGATTAGTTCTAGTCCAGTGGGATGATCAATTACCTCTGCTCAAGGGAGACAGTAGAAGTGAATTCTTGAGAGAAGAAAACAAAACAAAAAACAAATTTTAGTTAAGGTGAGGAAGAGAAGGGTATTTTCTGTAGAGATTAAGAATGTAGCGTTGGTCCAATAAAGCAAAGATTTTAGATGGCATTAGGAAGAGCGTTTTCAAGAAGATCAGCAGTGTCTGAGAGTCACGGGGGCAGAAGGGGACTCTTGACCTCTGGTTGGCATACTTTTGTGACCTCTTCAACAGTCGTCCATATATAATTCTTTCTGCTCTCTGCCATCTTGGAGGTATCGAATCTGGAAAATGTTTATAAAGTATGGCTTTGGTCAGGTCAAACCCTTGCCCTAAAATTTTAATTAGCTCCTAATACCTACTGAATTAGGTTTAATACAGATATTGAAAGCCCTTCCATAATCTGATTCCAACCTGTTTTTATCAGCCTGATCTTTTGGTGTTTGTTCGCTTATCTTTGCTATGTTTTATTTTTCTTCTCATGCACCTTCCTTCTAGGATGCTAGATTATTTGATATTCTCTGAGTATATCAATTATATGAAATATTATAGGAAAAGGGCTTAGAAGTGTCTAGCATATAGTAACATTCCACAGATGTTAGTTTTGAACTATTTATAATTCCCCTCTAATCATTTCATTCAGTTTTCTTTACCCTAAAGTCTGTTTCCACCTTCTTCATGTCATATAGCAAGATTCAGCTCAGGTCTCATTTATTCCAGGAAGACTTTCCTGGGTTCTCAGGCTGTGGGTACCCTGTCTGGGCTTCTGCAGCAAGTCCATCTCTCCTGACACTCTGCCTATTAGACTTGTCTATATGTCTGTTTCCTCATTAGAATATAAATTTCCTGATGGCCAAGGCTGAATTTTTTTTTACATATTATAGCATCAGTACTCAGTACAGTACAAGGCATTATATATGCTTTTTAAAAACTGATGTACTTAACAAAGGGCTTCCCTTGTAACTTAGTCAGTAAAGAATATCTGCAATGCAGGAGACTGGGTTCGATGCCTGGGTTGGGAAGATCCCTGGAGAAGGAAATGGCAACCCACTCCAGTACTCTTGCTTGGAGAATGCCATGGACAGAGGAGCCTAGCAAAGGAACCACAGGGCTAAGAGTTGGACACAACTTAGCGACTAAACTACGACCATATTTTACAAAACTTCACTTCCTCTCTTCTTCAAGCACATTTGTGTAATGTGTGGTGTGGTTTCTTCTATGATATCTTCGCTCTACTCCTGAATGGAAGTGGACACTTTTGTCACCACAGTGTCCCTTCCTGTTCTTTTGGCAACAGGCTTGATTTTCTTCCTGAATTCTCTGCTCTCGAGGTTTGTGATCTGGATGGGGCTTTCCCAACACCCTGTTCCAGGTGGAGGAAAAGACACAGGCCTAGATCAGCCAGTTATTGTCCTGTTTCCGGAGGCCTAACTGGTTAAGGGGAGTCATGTGCTCTGAGTCTTTCCAATCATAGTAAATCTCAGGACTTTCTTCAGTTACTAGAAGAGGAATTCTTTTCTTTCTCTCCCTCTTTCTTCTGCACATAGTCATTTTCATACCACAAGAGATAAATCTGTTTGAAAATAAAGGCACTAGTTGGAGAGAAGACAGCCAAGAGAAAGAGAGAGAAACAAATCTTGGTGATGGAAACAGAATTGAATTCAGCTATGTTTGGAAAGAAAACTATTGCTTGTCAGTTTGTGTTGGATTTTCTGTCATTTGCAACAAAACCATCTTCACTAATATTTATGGGTAACAAGTACACTACTTGACAAATGAGACTATTCAACAAATGTGTGTTTCATAGATAAATAAGTTGTGAGGAGCAGCAGTTACTTACTTCTACAGTGCAATTTGATCATCCTTCTGGAGATGGATAACCGTGATGTATTCACAGCCACGTGAGTACACTTAACATCACTGAAATGTGCACAGAAAGATGGTTAAAATAGTTAACTTTATGCTGTATGTTTTACTCCACTAAAAAAAAAAAAATGAATAAGAGAAAGGAAAAGATCATCACTGAACTGGAAATAAAGGTTTACAGCCTATTTATCACATGAAAACACAGGGAGAAGAAAGCTTGCTGCATTATACCAGTAATACAGGTAATCACTCTCTGCTTTTAGAAAGGCATCCTAGGGAAATAACTAGGTAAGTATACAAAGTATGTCTATCTGAACATTATTTGCAATATCTATAGGGACTAGCTAATAAAATTCTATTCAGAGAATAGAATATTATATAGTCATTAAAATAAAGTAGACTTATGTGTCACTTCTTATGAATATATATGTCAGAGTGCTATTAGAATTATATTAATGTCAAATAGTTTCACAAAAATAATGTAAGACTTTTATGAGATTTAAGGGCTTCCCTGATAGCTCAGTTGGTAAAGAATCCGCCTGCAATGCAAGAGACCCTGGTTCAATTCCCAGGTCAGAAGATCAGCTGGAGAAGGGATAAGCTACCCATTCCGGTATTCTTGGGCTTCCCTTGTGGCTCAGCTGGTAAAGAATCCACCTGCAATGAGGGAGACCTGGATTCAATCCCTGGGTTGGGAAAATTCCCTGGAGAAGGGAAAGGCTACCCACTCCAGTATTCTGGCCTGGAGAATTCTATGGACTGAGCAACTTTCACTTCCACTGTTATGAAATTTATGAATTAGAACTAAATGGTTGGAAGGAAGAACCTCATTCAGTGGATGGAAGGAGGTAAAAAAGCTCACTCATAAAGAACTTACCAAAAAAAAAAACCAAAACAGAACTTACCATATTTCACTGAACTTTAGATACTACTGGTTATGAGGTACTTCCTGATTTCAGAGATATTAAAATGTGAAAAACTATACAGCAGAAAATTGTGCATAAAGATAAGTGGGATGAAGGGAAATAGGACATGAAAATCATTAGATAAAGTAAACTCAAAAGCCAAACTGTTGTTAGATTTGTGGAATAAAATTATTTCATATGTAGTAAAAGGAAGCTTTGAGGAGGAGAAGGCACGGCAACCCACTCCAGTATTCTTGCTTGGAGAACTCTATGGACAGAGGAGCCTTGCGGGCTGCAGTCCGTGGGGTCACAAAGAGTCAGCCATGACTGAAGTGACTTAGCACGCACGCACATAAGATGGCCACGAAACCACACGCTGAAGACTGATTTTGTAACTCAACTAAATTAGGAAGCAAGCAACTCTCCCTGGCTGTTTTGAACACTACATATTAGGTAATAGCGAGTGTTAATTCATTTACATTTGTGAGGTTTCTTTCTCTACTTTTTCTTAAGTGGAGGCCAGGCTTATAATTTTAGCTTCGCCTTCTCCCACTTTAAGAAGGAGTTTGGTAGCTGAAGAGAGATAAAAAGGGATGGGAGTGACGAACTGCTAATACTCAAGGAGAAGGTCAAATGGCTACATTTTTCTTGTAAACAGAAAGTACGGAACTCAGACTTCCCCTAAAAGTGTTCAGTATCTCTTCCCATCTTGTTTAAAGTGGCCTCATAAGTTAGGAATTTGACCAGCTGTCTAGAGGGAAATGAGCTTTTAANTATTGAAAGCCCTTCCATAATCTGATTCCAACCTGTTTTTATCAGCCTGATCTTTTGGTGTTTGTTCGCTTATCTTTGCTATGTTTTATTTTTCTTCTCATGCACCTTCCTTCTAGGATGCTAGATTATTTGATATTCTCTGAGTATATCAATTATATGAAATATTATAGGAAAAGGGCTTAGAAGTGTCTAGCATATAGTAACATTCCACAGATGTTAGTTTTGAACTATTTATAATTCCCCTCTAATCATTTCATTCAGTTTTCTTTACCCTAAAGTCTGTTTCCACCTTCTTCATGTCATATAGCAAGATTCAGCTCAGGTCTCATTTATTCCAGGAAGACTTTCCTGGGTTCTCAGGCTGTGGGTACCCTGTCTGGGCTTCTGCAGCAAGTCCATCTCTCCTGACACTCTGCCTATTAGACTTGTCTATATGTCTGTTTCCTCATTAGAATATAAATTTCCTGATGGCCAAGGCTGAATTTTTTTTTACATATTATAGCATCAGTACTCAGTACAGTACAAGGCATTATATATGCTTTTTAAAAACTGATGTACTTAACAAAGGGCTTCCCTTGTAACTTAGTCAGTAAAGAATATCTGCAATGCAGGAGACTGGGTTCGATGCCTGGGTTGGGAAGATCCCTGGAGAAGGAAATGGCAACCCACTCCAGTACTCTTGCTTGGAGAATGCCATGGACAGAGGAGCCTAGCAAAGGAACCACAGGGCTAAGAGTTGGACACAACTTAGCGACTAAACTACGACCATATTTTACAAAACTTCACTTCCTCTCTTCTTCAAGCACATTTGTGTAATGTGTGGTGTGGTTTCTTCTATGATATCTTCGCTCTACTCCTGAATGGAAGTGGACACTTTTGTCACCACAGTGTCCCTTCCTGTTCTTTTGGCAACAGGCTTGATTTTCTTCCTGAATTCTCTGCTCTCGAGGTTTGTGATCTGGATGGGGCTTTCCCAACACCCTGTTCCAGGTGGAGGAAAAGACACAGGCCTAGATCAGCCAGTTATTGTCCTGTTTCCGGAGGCCTAACTGGTTAAGGGGAGTCATGTGCTCTGAGTCTTTCCAATCATAGTAAATCTCAGGACTTTCTTCAGTTACTAGAAGAGGAATTCTTTTCTTTCTCTCCCTCTTTCTTCTGCACATAGTCATTTTCATACCACAAGAGATAAATCTGTTTGAAAATAAAGGCACTAGTTGGAGAGAAGACAGCCAAGAGAAAGAGAGAGAAACAAATCTTGGTGATGGAAACAGAATTGAATTCAGCTATGTTTGGAAAGAAAACTATTGCTTGTCAGTTTGTGTTGGATTTTCTGTCATTTGCAACAAAACCATCTTCACTAATATTTATGGGTAACAAGTACACTACTTGACAAATGAGACTATTCAACAAATGTGTGTTTCATAGATAAATAAGTTGTGAGGAGCAGCAGTTACTTACTTCTACAGTGCAATTTGATCATCCTTCTGGAGATGGATAACCGTGATGTATTCACAGCCACGTGAGTACACTTAACATCACTGAAATGTGCACAGAAAGATGGTTAAAATAGTTAACTTTATGCTGTATGTTTTACTCCACTAAAAAAAAAAAAATGAATAAGAGAAAGGAAAAGATCATCACTGAACTGGAAATAAAGGTTTACAGCCTATTTATCACATGAAAACACAGGGAGAAGAAAGCTTGCTGCATTATACCAGTAATACAGGTAATCACTCTCTGCTTTTAGAAAGGCATCCTAGGGAAATAACTAGGTAAGTATACAAAGTATGTCTATCTGAACATTATTTGCAATATCTATAGGGACTAGCTAATAAAATTCTATTCAGAGAATAGAATATTATATAGTCATTAAAATAAAGTAGACTTATGTGTCACTTCTTATGAATATATATGTCAGAGTGCTATTAGAATTATATTAATGTCAAATAGTTTCACAAAAATAATGTAAGACTTTTATGAGATTTAAGGGCTTCCCTGATAGCTCAGTTGGTAAAGAATCCGCCTGCAATGCAAGAGACCCTGGTTCAATTCCCAGGTCAGAAGATCAGCTGGAGAAGGGATAAGCTACCCATTCCGGTATTCTTGGGCTTCCCTTGTGGCTCAGCTGGTAAAGAATCCACCTGCAATGAGGGAGACCTGGATTCAATCCCTGGGTTGGGAAAATTCCCTGGAGAAGGGAAAGGCTACCCACTCCAGTATTCTGGCCTGGAGAATTCTATGGACTGAGCAACTTTCACTTCCACTGTTATGAAATTTATGAATTAGAACTAAATGGTTGGAAGGAAGAACCTCATTCAGTGGATGGAAGGAGGTAAAAAAGCTCACTCATAAAGAACTTACCAAAAAAAAAAACCAAAACAGAACTTACCATATTTCACTGAACTTTAGATACTACTGGTTATGAGGTACTTCCTGATTTCAGAGATATTAAAATGTGAAAAACTATACAGCAGAAAATTGTGCATAAAGATAAGTGGGATGAAGGGAAATAGGACATGAAAATCATTAGATAAAGTAAACTCAAAAGCCAAACTGTTGTTAGATTTGTGGAATAAAATTATTTCATATGTAGTAAAAGGAAGCTTTGAGGAGGAGAAGGCACGGCAACCCACTCCAGTATTCTTGCTTGGAGAACTCTATGGACAGAGGAGCCTTGCGGGCTGCAGTCCGTGGGGTCACAAAGAGTCAGCCATGACTGAAGTGACTTAGCACGCACGCACATAAGATGGCCACGAAACCACGCGCTGAAGACTGATTTTGTAACTCAACTAAATTAGGAAGCAAGCAACTCTCCCTGGCTGTTTTGAACACTACATATTAGGTAATAGCGAGTGTTAATTCATTTACATTTGTGAGGTTTCTTTCTCTACTTTTTCTTAAGTGGAGGCCAGGCTTATAATTTTAGCTTCGCCTTCTCCCACTTTAAGAAGGAGTTTGGTAGCTGAAGAGAGATAAAAAGGGATGGGAGTGACGAACTGCTAATACTCAAGGAGAAGGTCAAATGGCTACATTTTTCTTGTAAACAGAAAGTACGGAACTCAGACTTCCCCTAAAAGTGTTCAGTATCTCTTCCCATCTTGTTTAAAGTGGCCTCATAAGTTAGGAATTTGACCAGCTGTCTAGAGGGAAATGAGCTTTTAAAACATCAAGCATTCTCTCTCCATCTGCCTCTCTCTCCCTCTGTCTCTCTCTCTCACACACACATTCACAGATTTCAGTGCTTAGCAATACACCATAAGCATGCTATTTACTCACATAGCTTGTTCCTTATTTTCAGTTATTTCTATCCTCGGTAGAGAGGGAAGTATTTCGGAAGGCAAATTGCTCTTGGTTATTACTATGACTCACAATGAGTTCAAGTCAGGCACCCAGGACCACTGCCACCAGCAACTGCTGTATCCAGAGCATCATCACAAGGACCTCACATTTGATGTAATTACTGACCACAGACAGAGGGACTTCACCAAAAGCCACAGGTATGGGTCTAGGCAAAATGTACTGGTAAATAAATTTACTTCATAGGATGTCAGATCTAGAAGGAAACCTAAAGAACACGTAAGCCCTGAAATTCCTAACGCCTGTCAAGCAACAAACTCACCTTAGAAGCTTTTGAAATATCTTGGGGTGAGATACCAAGATTGCTTATTTTTCAAAAAGCTTGACATGCAATTCTACTGTATGTTAAAGGTTAAGAATGGCTGTTCTAATCCCATTCCTCTTATCTTACAGATAGTGACCTGGGGCCCAGAGAGGTGCTGCCTTGCTGGCATACCTGGTTAAGAGTAGAAAAAAGACAAGAACTCAAACCTCCTGATTCCTGGCCTGGAGTCTTTATCCTTACACTACTGTCCTGCCCCACTGACTGTTTTTTGAATATTTACTATTATTACTTCCTAATACAATTGAAAATGTATAACCATTGGTTATTTAATGACAAATCATGAAGTTGCAAAATCTAGCATTTATAAAAAAAGTCAGTCACAAAAGATCACATATTCTCTGAATCCTTTTATATGAAATGTCCAAAGTAAACAACCCCACACTGATAGGAGTAAGCTAGTAAATTACCAGGAGCTGGCAGAAAGGTTAGAAATGGGCTTCTTTGGGGAGGTTCTAAAATTAATCGTGGCAATGTTTGTGTAACCCTGTGAATATATTAAAAAACCACTGAATTTTACACTTTCAAAATATGAATTGTATGGTATATGAATTATATCCCAATAAGATTGCTTTTAGAAAATCTAGCACTAACTTCTCACTGGATTCTGAGAGATAATTTAAATTGTTTACTTAATTTATTTTTCAACATATCTCTAAAATAATACATAGTTTCCAATTGGATCTTATCCTTTAATTTAGTTTATCCCTACTTAGGTGTATTTCCCAGCACCTCATACCCTCAAAGAGATTAATCTTCCCAGAGCTTAGTCTGGCATTTAGGATCCTTATTCTTGCCACCAGGCATGTTGCCAAGATTGTTTCCTTCCACTGAGAAGGCCAAGTTGTGTGTTCAAGGCGTGGCTCATACATCATCTCTTCAAGGGCCCTTTGTATCCCCACACTGGAGGCTGTCTGTCTTCAGGGTGTAAAGAGGTGACTTTTAAAAAGAAGTTTATGTATTTGCTTATTTTTGGCTGTACTGGGTCTTTGTGCTATGTGTAGACATTCTCCCTAGTTTCGAGCAGCGGGCAGGGGCTACTCTCGTTTCCGTGCATGGGCTTCTCATTGCAGTGGCTTCTCTTGTTGTGGGGGATGTGCTCTGGGTCACACGGGCTTTAGTAGTTGTGGCATATGGGCTTAGTTGCCTCATGGACCAGAGAACAAACCTGTGTCCCTTGCGTTGGCAGGTGGACTTTAACCATTGGACCACCACGAAAGTCCTAAGAAGTGACATCTTGATCAAATGTTTAGATACCACATAACAAGGTCATCAGCCTTCCAGCCTGAAATCTTTGGGTCCTCACCACCCACTAGTGATCCCTGTCACTAAGTTAACACCACCTTTAATTTTTCTTATTGCATCACCTGAGGTCTAGCACTAAATTCTGTGTCTGTTACTTTGTTTTTTGCTCTCTTCTGCCCATTATGCTATTCCCTTCTCCCTCTCCATCTTGTTCCCATCTTCTCAATCCCATCCCCATTCCTACCTCCTTCCTTCAGTTCAGTTCAGTTCAGTTGCTCAGTCGTGTCCAGCTCTGTGACCAGCACGCCAGGCCTCCCTGTCCATCACCAACTCCCAGAGTTCACTCAAACTCACGTCCATCGAGTTGGTGATGCCACCCAGCCATCTCATCCTCTGTCGTACCCTTCCCCTCCTGCCCCCAATCCCTCCCAGCATCAGGGTCTTTTCCAATGAGTCAACTCTTCGCATCAGGTGGCCAAAGTATTGGAGTTTCAGCCTCAGCATCAGTCCTCCCAATGAACACCCAGGACTGCTCTCCTTTAGGATGAGGATGGACTGGTTGGATCTCCTTGCAGTCCAAGGCACTCGCAAGAGTCTTCTCCAACACCACTTCAAAAACATCAATTCTTTGCTGCTCAGCTTTCTTCAGTCCAACTCTCACATCCATGCATGACCACTGGAAAAACCATAGCCTTAACTAGATGGACCTTTGTTGGCAAAGTACTGTCTCTGCTTTTGAATATGCTATCTAGCTGGTCATAACTTTCCTTTCAAGGAGTAAGCATCATTTAATTTTATGGCTGCAATCACCATCTGCAATGATTTTGGAGCCAAAAATAAAGTCAGCCACTGTTTTCACTGTTTCCCCATCTATTTCCCATGAAGTGATGGGACCAGATGCCATGATCTTCGTTTTCTGAATGTTGAGCTTTAAGCCAACTTTTTCACTCTCCTCTTTCATTTTCATCAAGAGGCTTTTTAGTTCTTCTCCACTTTCTGCCATAAGGGTGGTGTCATCTGAAGATCTGAGGTGACTGATATTTCTCCCAGCAATCTTGATTCCAGCTTGTGCTTCTTCCAGTCCAGCGTTTCTCACGATGTACTCTGCATAGAAGTTAAATAAGCAGGGTGACAATATACAGCCTTGATGTACTCCTTTTCCTATTTGGAACCAGTCTGTTGTTCCATGTCCAGTTCTAACTATTGCTTTCTGACCTGCATATAGGTTTCTCAAGAGGTAGGTCAGGTGGTCTGGTATTCCCATCTCTTTCAGAATTTTCCACAGTTTATTGTGATCCACACAGTCAAAGGCTTTGGCATAGTCAATAAAGCAGAAATAGATGTTTTTCTAGAACTCTCTTGCTTTTCTTTCCTTCATACCTGGCTAATTCTTACTAAATATTCAAAACTCTGGAAAAATGCCATCTCTTCCAGGAAGGCCTCTCTGATGCCTCTCTTCTCCCTTAAGATGGTAGCCAAACTAAAGTAATGGCAAGGAAATATAGAGAAATGGACAACTTTGAAAAGTATTGTAAAGATCAAATTGGTAGAACTTGCTCGTGTGAAATAAGGATAAAAATAAATCATAAAGATTATACAGAATTAACAGTGAACTTGAGAATAAGAATTGGTAACAATTTAGAGTAATTTCAAACATGTTTTTCTAAGCTTTATGTCAATCTTTAATTGGTGGATTTTAATAAGAGGGATCTTCTATATCCTGCCAAGCACATCTTCCTTAAACATTCCTTTTCTAATGGGATATCCCCATATTGCTTTATTGATCCAGGGCCTTTAATGACTCCCTCCTTGCTGCTGCACAAGCCTAAACTCTGCTCTGCTTTGAAGGACTTCATAGCCAGTCCAGCCCCTCCCTTCACCCCCACACAGCTGTGGTCAGGCTGAGTGCTTCCTCTTCCTGCACAGGTCTTGCTCACTCCTGCTTCCAGCTCTTTTGCCTCCTTTTTGCCTGAGGTGGTCTTTTCTCTACACACATTTCAGAGACAATTCAAGGCTCAGCTTCAAGAAACCCTGCCTGCCTGATCCATGGCTCCCTGTGCCTCCTGAACTTCTGAAGCATTCACAGTTGATAGCATCTAATTTAGCACTTGATTATATATGTGCATCTAACATAATTTATAGTCATTTTAATGTGCGTTAGACATGTTTCACCCAACTAGACTATAAATTTACTGAAGATGGGAATCATGATGTATAGTTCCTTAAGGTCATAAATTCTGGAATCAAACTCTGCTCAAATCCTGGCTGTCCCACTTGCCAGCTGTATGACATTGGGCAAATGACTACCTTCATTGGGCAAATGACTACCTTCTCTGTAAGGTTTAAGATGGACATGGTAATGGGACCTATCTCATAGGTGTGGCTATAAGGGTAAATGAGGCAGCTCACATGCTAATGCTCAGCTGATGCTTGGCACGCTGTAAGAACTCAGTAAACATCAGCTATCACTATTAACCTCCATGCTACTAGGCATATCACTGAACACTGAGTCACTGTGTCACTGAGTGCGTGCTCAGTCGTGTCCAACTCTTTGCGATCCCATGGATGGTAGCCCACCAGGGCCCTCTGTCCAAGGGGTCTCCCAGGCAAGAATACTGGAGTGGGCTGCATTTCCTTCTCCAGGGGATCTTCACTGGCAGGCAGATTCTTTAGATAGATGCCTAAAAATTAATTTTTGCTGACTTAGTTGGTCACATGTAAATTTCATTTTATTTTCTTTTATTTTTTGGCCATGTGACATGTGAAATCTCAGTTCCCTGGTCAGGGATCCAAGTTAGACCCCCTCCAGTGGGAGCGTGGTGTCTTAACCACTGGACCACCAGCGAAGTCCCATACATTTCTTTTAGATTCCTAAAAGAATCAGAAATTCTTGTGCTGAGGCAAAAGGGTGTATTTATACAGATATTAATCATTTTAAAACATTTACATGGACAGTTTTACTTCTCCAGTTTTGAAGACTATCTCATCATTTCCCCATATATGCCCTCACCTAGGTCCTGGAGACCAGGTGAGGAAAGCAAGAGGACTACCTCCATTCCTCTATAAGGAAATAGCGAGTAAGCATTGGATGACAAGCTAAAACTCAAATGCCTGGAGGATTCTGGGTGCTAGGTACCAGCCATCTGCTAAGAATCCAAACTAAATAGTCCCCATTTGTGTCATTCTTGTTTTTGACTGTGTGTACCTCAAAGAAATAAACATAAATTACCGTATTGGCCTGTTGGTAGTTGAGGCGACAGTATGTCTAGTAGAGTACAAGATGATAATAAAGGTGAGAAGAAAGTAATTAAAGACCCAAGGCTGAGCTCTAGACAAACACTATTATTATGTTTTTTATTATACCTATTACCATGCATGCCCCTCCCCCAGTGTTCTACAAATTAAATGGTTTCAATCAGTTTATCTGGAAGAGCCAATACCTTAAGTTCTTTGTGGTCCCTGGACTGCATCCTGGTAAAATCCTTGGGACTCAGGTTACTACAAAGAACAAACTTATTGCAGGTGGGGGAGGGGACATGAGCCTGCAGCAGATAATACTACAAGTGTGGGATATGTGTGGATCCAAACCATAATAAAAGATCATAGAATGTGAATTGCTTTGTAAAAAATCCTTTAGGGCTATTCCTCTACTTTTATACTTAAGTGTCATATTTTCCAAATGAAATGTTAAGAAAATAAGAGCTGGTGGAAAAACGGAATTGATCTACTTATTTTAGGATGAGATGATATAAGACAGGCTGGAAGGTAATTGTACTGAGTCAGAATCCCACCTGCTAACTGTGCCCTTTGTCTAAAACCTCTGATGGATGAGGGGCCAGGGCTGTCAGGCAAGGTGGGAATCAAACACAGATGGATGGGAAGTTAGGGTTTTGTGACAAGAGTGAGCAGCTGCCTTCCAGCCCTGTTGTGCCACCACTTGGCACTTTGTCTTTGGACAGGTCGCTCCACTTTTCCTCATTAGTAAAATGACCAGTGAGGGACAGGAAAATCATCTCTAGACCTCTTTCTAGCCCTGCCATCTTAGGATTCTGTTGTGTCTAAGAAGACCTATGTCTTAGTCCACATTGTAGATTTGCTGTTGTTTAGTCACTAAGTCCTGTCCAACTCTTTTGCGACCCCATGGACTATAGCCGGCCAGACTCCTCTGTCCATGGGATTTCCCAGAAAAGATTTCCCTTCCAGGAGATCTTCCTGACTCAAGGATCAAACCCACATCTCCTGCATTAGCAGGCAGATTCTTTACTGCTGAGCCACCAGGGAAGCCCATATTGTAGATTCAGTCCAGTTCAGTTCAGTCACTCAGTCGTGTCTGATGCNCAGCCGGCCAGACTCCTCTGTCCATGGGATTTCCCAGAAAAGATTTCCCTTCCAGGAGATCTTCCTGACTCAAGGATCAAACCCACATCTCCTGCATTAGCAGGCAGATTCTTTACTGCTGAGCCACCAGGGAAGCCCATATTGTAGATTCAGTCCAGTTCAGTTCAGTCACTCAGTCGTGTCTGATGCTTTGCGACCCCATGAACCACAGTACACCAGGCCTCCCTGTCCATTACCAACTCCTGGAGTTTACCCAAACTCATGTCCATTGAGTCGGTGATGCCATCCAACCATCTCACCTTCTGTCGTCCCCTTCTCCTGCCTTCAATCTTTCCCAACATCGGGGTCTTTTCAAATGAATCAGCTTTTCGCATCAGGTGGCCAAAATAACAGAGTTTCAGCTTCAACATCAGTCCTTCCAATGAACACCCAGGACTGATTTCCTTTAGGGTGGACTGGTTGGACCTCCTCGCAGTCCAAGGGACTCTTACGAGTCTTCTCTAACACCACAGTTCAAAAGCATCAATTCTTCGATGCTTAGCTTTCTTTATAGTCCAACGCTCACATCCATACATGACTACTGGAAAAACCATAGCCTTGACTAGACGGATCTTTGTTGACAAAGTAATGTCTCTGCTTTTACTCTTCACCTAAAAACTTGANGAGTCTTCTCTAACACCACAGTTCAAAAGCATCAATTCTTCGATGCTTAGCTTTCTTTATAGTCCAACGCTCACATCCATACATGACTACTGGAAAAACCATAGCCTTGACTAGACGGATCTTTGTTGACAAAGTAATGTCTCTGCTTTTACTCTTCACCTAAAAACTTGATCTTTCTCTCTCTCCCCTCCGCTGCTTTCTTCTTTCCCAAACCTCTCAGCATGCACACACTGTCCCTTTCTCCCTCTGACTTATATCTCAGAATCTGAAAAATATTCCCTAGCCTGTAATTACTGGTTAAAATGTTTTCCCCTGGAGGTTTCTAGGAGGCATTTGCTGAAAGTTTGAACTTAAATCTGTAGTTTCCAAGGAGGAGGAAGATGATGGTACTGAATGTCTGGCCATGTAGAGCTGTCTCAGGGCAGTTTCTCTACTGAACAGTGGTTCCACATAAAGCTAATGATTATACCGCTTCACCACTTCCCTTTAAATGGTCCCTTAGAATTAGGATTGCTCTAAAGTCTCCATAATTGTCTTAAATCACTGGGTCTTTCAATATCGTTCTCTGATATAATTTCTGAGTAGGCAGTCAGCATAAAAAAGGACTAGGTCAGCTCTCTTTGTGTGTCAGGACTTGGCAGCCCATCTCCTCTGTGATGTGTCTCCTGGCAGCCACCCAGCCTAGCTATCAACAATAAAAGCTTCTGTTTGTGATTCCAGTAAGTCACAAATAAATCTCAATCCCACCTGCTTTCTGAGAAGAGCTTCAACCATGTCCTTTATCTTGTGGTTAAAAGAGAGAGACATGATTGTAGCCTTAGGAAAATAGGTTTTCAATGTCCGCTAAGCAATTGTTCCTTTTCATTGTTCCCTACTCCCAATGTTCAGATGTGTGATCTGAGCTGCAGTCCGCTGGCTGCCAAGTTTTTGAGACTGGACTCATTTCCCACTTAATGTTAATTGCCTTTTTGAAGCTGCTCAGCCCTAAGTGACCCTCCTGGGTATGCAAAGTGTTCCTTGTGGAAAAAGGGCTCAGGACCCCAGAGCAGGAAAGGCATACCTTCCAGTGGCAACCA